>CAJQZN010032856.1:0-11244 GCA_907164685.1 Colias eurytheme
ATAAAACTACCATTTTAAAAACGTAATCTAATTGCCCGTATTTGACAGTTTACGTGACATTTTAATATTATCGTGTAATACTTTATTGGACAGATAAGTTTTATCCAAGCATTGAAAAATCGGCCCTTACTGGTATTTCTTGGTGGTTAAATATAGGAGAGAAACAATAGAATTGGCATTTTTCGTGCATCTGGCCACGCTTCTATTTAACGTTTTAAAGTACAGAGTGCCTGTGTATTTGTACGACAAACTGAAATGGCTGGCGGATCATAATACAGCCTACCAGACTCGTCACGCAACTTCTTTATTAGAAATACCTCTTCACAGAACATCCGCATTTAGGGGGAGTTTTAGATACCAAGCTTCAAAATGCTGGAACGACCTACCGCCGCCTATTCGTTCCCAACAAAGCGTATTCTCTTTTAAAAACAAACTGAAGTCTTATCTTCTTGACATTCAAAAGCGCAATCAGAAATTTTAACCCCATCCAATTGTCCTTTATTGATTAATTTTCTTTTTGTCAAAATACACTCACTTATACAAATTTCATATAAATATAAATATGTATGTATCAATATCTGAATATATTATATTGCTGACTTTTATCTATGTATATTAAATGTGCACAAATTTAATTTAATACACAATATATTATATATTATTCATTTACTTATTATAGTTATAAAGTATATATTATATCGATTTAATTATATTTATACTTGCATATTGTTGGATACCTTAGTCTGAACGGAAATACATCTACTGTCAATGAGACATCCTAAGGCGGCCACTGAAAATCAGTGATAACACACTGAGTGGTTGGCCTAATTATGGCATACGTATATCTTTTAAGTTCCTTTTTTTTAACTAAATTGTATCTTTTTTTTGTGTCCATAATAAACTTATTTTCATTTTCATTTTTCATTTTCATTTTAACTGTTTTGGAAACTTTTATTTTATTTGATAAATAGAACAATCTCAGATATGGTTCGTGGTTTGAATGCAGAAAAAAATAAAATTTGAATTGCCAGTTCTTGCTGTTATTTTTTTATTTATTATTTCATTTAGTTAAGTGATCAAATATTATTACAATAGCTAAAGTTCAATAAAACGGCGTGCGAATCACTACGTTTATATAGGTGTATACGTTAGGTTACGTTACAGACAAAATTAAGCCATCGCACAATTTAAATAAGGTCCAAGGTCGTTTGCATAATTGAAATAAATCTCGTAAGGCCATCGTGTGACGACAAGATTCACCGTGAACACATTTTAAGGGAAATTGTAAATCCGTTGACCTATATGACACAATAAAGTAAAGTTTATAATGTGCCTAAGAATTTTGTAATGTCAAATCCATGACTATTTCAATATTTTCGTAATAATGGATACATAATATAATAATAACATATAAATGATAATAGCTATTCTATAATACATATAATATTAGAGATTCAAATATGGCATTTAAAAAACTAAATTAAAATTTTCAATTTTCACGATATCAATAATGCTTCACAAAATACCTACTAAGTTAATAAGCCTTTAAATATGTCACATTTAAAACACCTCTAAATACTACTTCTACTTACCAATAGGCAAACTGAGCACAGAAGGCTGATTAGCGAGCACCACAGAAGTAGTCGGCGGCACCGAAACAAACAAACTACTAGGTGCACCAGACACGTTAAGTGACAATGATATAGGTGCCGCCAACCCCGGGATCTGCACTTGCACGTTCTGAACACCCTGTAGTCCCGCTAGCCCCGGTAGCCCCTGCAGCCCTTGTAACCCCTGTAGCGTCTGCAGCGATGTCAGGCTCACACCCTGCACGACAAATAATGAAATTATAAACAAATTGATTTTTTTTTTTTTGATAAAAATATAATAGATGAAAATAAAACGAATAGGAAATACTTTTTAAAAGGCTTAAATTTTGTATTATATTATTGACATTAGGTTTCCCCTTCACGACCGACGTAATTTATTTTTTATTATCAACATAAATTGTTCCACAATTCATTTCCTTTTTGGCCATAGATCCCACATAAAAGTGTACTTAAATAATACAGACCGTGGGATCATACATGTATCACAAGTATGATTTACAATAATGATATTTATTCCTAGTTCTTTAGGATTCAAAATGCAAGACACTTGTAATCGTTGATAAATTTTCATTTCAAATAGATTAATTATTTTTTTAATATAAGGTGCAAAATGTTACCTGTAAGTGACACACAGGTTGCGCGGTTTGCTGCTGCGGTTGCGGCTGCGGTTGCGCTTGCTGCTGATGCGCCTGCGCAGTCGCAGTCTCTTCACCGCCCATCAAACGCTCCAATAGCGCACTCTCACTACTAGATACGTTCGTTGATTCCCCGTCACGAGTGTATGCACTCATAACCTGGAATTTTTCATACCATAAATATAGGTAAATAATAATAGCTGACCTAGACTGCTTATGGTCATTGAGGATGTAAGAAATTTCAAATGTTTGTGTATTACACTTCAGAGGATTGTTTGTTAACAAAAATGCCATAGATGTATTGTTAAAACATACAATTTCGATTGATAATACATAATTGGCTTTATACTCATAAAGGAGGTTGGCCAAATCGTACCAGATGACGAAACGATGGCGTCCCAATATGCCATATATATGAAAAATACCCCTATTTTTTAAGGTCTTAAAAAACACAAGAAATACCTCTCTAAGTAGCCACAAAAAAAAGATATCCGTTTATTTTTGTTTTTGTAAATGTTTCGAAATTATTCAAAATAATAGTTTCAGAACGCACCTAAAAACGATTCATTTCGCGTATAAATTGACTCAATATTGAAAGACTATAATTATTTCCGTTTTTCTGAATAGTTGTTAATTGTAATTCAATCCAATTAGTTTGTAGGCATCAAATCAACTACTATATTTATTATGCACTGAATTATTGTCATAAAAATAATGATGTAGGTTCATAGTAAGCTGAATTACGTACAACGGAACGTCATTTGTCATCGACAAGTTATAAAATCTGTGGTCATCGACCCGCGCCATTGATTCATTGATTGTCACCCGGCAATCATCGCGTCATCTATTCGCTTCTCTCGTTGTTGTGGATTGTGATTCGTTCTGTACTATTTTGGATTTCCTTCTGTTGTTTATATAGTTTATATTATATTAATTGAAAATAATGTGTCTGGAAGGGAAGCTATACCAGAGTATTGCTGTAATTGAGTATTTGAATAAAAAAAAATTATTGATTTTTTTTATGTATTTTGAAACTTTATTATTAATAATATTGATATTTAATGCAAATAACTTACAAAAAAAAAAAATTTTTCCGTTAATTATAAGCAATTAAAAATTGATGAAATTTAAGTTAGAATCACGTGACTAAAAACGCGCCATGACTGGTCACCACAGTTGTGACGTCATAATGTTATAGCTATTATTAACTGCAGTACATAACGTTTACATACGATTTGTTAGTTGGTTCCGAATTAGTTAGTTAGTTACGAATAATATTCTTGATGTTGATATATTTATGATCACCGATTTTTGTCAGGAGTTGCCTTTGTAGTATTCGTACATAATGGTACAAAACGATAACTTTTGAGGTTCGCCATTTTTAATATAAATTTAAATAATATAATTAACAATTAATAAATAATAAATTAAATAATAAATAAATAAATATGTAATAAAAATTAATATGTAATTTAATAATGACAACAAAATTAAATAGATCAAAACACTGTATTTATTATTAACACGCTTTTATTAGCTTCACCTGTATGTTTGTATGTAAGTAACCGACTCCTTTCGAAGTTTCGACTCGATTTTGACCCACTTAAAACCGACGGATTTTGTTCAAATTTTGAACACTTATCAAGGTCCGATGATAATACAATAATATCATAAATTTATCCTGATAAGGATCGCCAGGATCAGCTTAAAACATATGTTTGTATGTAACCAATTCTCCTTTCGATTCGATTTAGACCCACTATAAACCGACGGATTTAATTTAAATTTTGTATACTTATAAAAACCCGGTAACAATACAATAATTTCATGAATTTATCTTTTTATCCTGTTTAGTTTTTCAAACTATATTTAATTTTCTATCAACTGCAATGAGTGAAAACTAACATTATGACGTCACACGCGCTCGGGTGACGCTTCGGGAGTTGTCGGCGTGTCTTCGGTACTGGATTCAAAGACAAATTTTTACACTGCAATAACTTTTGAATTATTGCAAAAAAAATAAAAATAAAAACAGTTTTGTTATAAAACTAATATATAATCTATCCATTTATCACAAAAAAAAATTTAATTCAAATACTCAATTGTTTAGTTGGTAGAAGAACGGTTGGGTGCTGTGCACATGTTATGACGCTTGTGTGGTATCTTGGGTGGGCCAGGCATCAGCCGACAATATCAGCGCCAGCAGCATTTCTCGATGCTGTAGTTGTAAGAGAGGATGAAGAATAAAAAGTATTTTTGTCAAGCCTTTTTCTTTCATTTAAGTACCTACTCCTAAATTACAATTCATTTACTCCTATAAGCAACCATTACTCGATTTGTCAATACATATACAACTTGAGTATTGAAGACTGAAAGACAATTGGTATTTAGTCTGTCAGGAAATACGTCCGTGTGATGATAACAATAATAATATTATAATACATAATATTCTACATGCTGAGCAATACAGTCAGACCAGACTCCACGAGACGGGTTGACAGACGGCCCTTTTTGACATCGAACTGTAAGTGTGATGGACGGACAAGTTTTTGGTTTTTCTCGGAGAGAATTCGATTAAATGGAAACGAAATCGCTAATTATCCTCCTCGCTTATCGCTAACCACACTTTTAGGCTAGGTCGCAGTCTGGTAAAAGGTAGTTGTTGATCCTAACCTCAAAAGTATTGTTAACGTTAAAATAATAAATTGTGGCTATTTAGAGGTGATTTTCAAACGGTATGGTGTTTACAACATAAAAACAAACTAATCTAACTATAGTTTGTCTTGGGACACGAAAAATAAAAGTCAAGTCCAGCTCATATACAAATTTGGCCATTGTTCTTTCTATGAAACTCCTATCTCCTACTAACGTATATAAAAAGGATTGAGAAGTATTTGCATTACATTACCTGCTGAGTATACGTTGGCAGCGTGTGCGACGCAGTTGTTGCGGCAATGAGTCTCGCGCCCGCAATAGACACTGTTCGTGTAAGCAGCTTGTGTTCGAGAGAGTTATCCGCTGATGATGTGACATGTACGCATTACATTACCTGCTGAGTGTAAATAGGCAGCGTGTGTGATGCGGTTGTTGCGGCAATGAACCTCGCGCACGAAATGGACACCGTTCGTGTAAGCAGCTAGTGTACAAGCGAGTTATCCGCTGATGACGTCACGTGCGTGCATTATATTACCTGCTGGGTATAAGTAGGCAGCGTGTGCGACGCAGTTGTTGCGGCAATAAGTCTCGCGCCCGCAATGGACACCGTTCGAGTTAGCAGTTTGTGCTCAAGCGAGTTATCCGCTGATGACGTCACGTGCGTCATTGCTGCGGGCGCGCTATTGAGCAAGTTCAATATCGTAGCGTTACTGCTAGCTGTACTCGCCACTGACTTTGCCGCGTTTTGGTTTGCAGCTGCAATGGAATTTTTACTTTATTATCATACACATAGGGCTGTAAATACTTACTGAACATTATTCCTTGTTTAATTGTATATAGATATAATACTATTTTAATGCTCACTATATACTTTTCATTATTCATTTTGAAAATTAATGATGAAACAGTATCATTAAAGAACCAGCGAACACTTTCACAATAATTATACTCACCTTGCTGGAACTGCTGCGCTGAATTCATAAGACTGGTGACGAGAGCGCTGATCGCTGGATTTGTCGACCTCGGTTTTGTAACTGTTGTCTTTTGCTGCGTAGTCGTTGCACTCGTATATTGAATAGTCTGTACCTGTACCAAATAATTTTGGATACTTAAGACACAAAAAACTGAACTCAAAAGAAACACAACTTCATTTACAAACATATTTGGTACGAAAATCTTTATTCATGGTAAATTCAGTTGATCTTACTTGTGATGTGCCAGCAGAAGACATCAAGGGGTGTTGAATGTGAATTATCGCCGACTGCATTTTCTGTGGGTTGAGTGGTTGCGGAGGATTCGTTAATTGTTGAGCCAACAGCTGATTTGTGGACGCCTGCGTCGAATGAATATCGTGAACCTGTAGAACACACAAATAAAAAATGATTGAATGAAATAGTAACAATTCAAGGTCAATTTATAATCCACTAGCTGTGCCTCGCGGTTTTGCTCGCGTGGCTCCGCTCCTGTTGGTCTTACATGATGATATATACCCTATAGCCTTCCTCGAAAAATAGGCTTTCTAACACCGAAATAATTTTTCAAATCGGACCAGTATTTACTGAGATTAGCGCGTTCAAACAAACAAACAAACTCTTCAGCTTAATAATACTACAAACATAATTTGTTAATACTCACTTGCGGAGACAGCCGTGGTGTGGGCGAAGGTTGCTGTTTGAGAGCTGACTCAACAACGCCCGCAACCGCGGGAACGCTGGCCACAGCCGGCACTGTAGTTACGTTGCCGACCGTACCCACAACCGTGCCAACATTGGGTACGTTACCCACGTTGGCCACATTACCCACGTTAGCCACGTTGGCGACGTTGCCAACGGTTCCGACGACCGTGCCAACGTTGGCAACATTGGCGACGTTGCCGACCGTACCCACGACCGTGCCGACCGCGGTCACTCCACCGACCGTACCAACGGTAGCAACTTGCTGCAGTTGCGCTTGCTGAAAAATGGCGCATATTTTAAGTTTGATATTAAAATTGTTATTTGTATTAATAAAATATGCAAAAATATATGGTTGTTTTATTTTCCACATATTTAAATCTACATATTAAAATATAATAAAATCTTCACACTTAACTTGTTACACAAAATTGTTGAGTAAATACATAATTATTCATTATAATACATTTAAGATATGACGTACACAAATAATATTATGTGAATATTGTGTTATAAACTTGATATTAAATATAATAAAATAAATAAACATATTCAAGACTAGATTTCCGCCCGCGGCTTCGCCCGCGTTTTCAAAGAAAAACTCGCATTTCTCCCGTTCCCGTGGAATTTCCGGGACAAAACCTATCCTATGTGTTAATCCAAGTTACCCTCTATATGTGTGCTAAATTTCATTGTAATCGGTTCAGTAGTATTTGCGTGAAGGAGTAACAAACACACACACACATCCTCACAAACTTTCGCATTTATAATATTATCAAAAAAAATATAAATAATAGTAGGATATGATAGGGTAGGATAGGATAGGGTAGGATAGGATAGGGTAGGATAGGATAGGATAGGATACTCTGAATACTCACCAATATAGGCAGTTGCCTGGTATTTGGATGAGCAGTTGGTGTAGCTATTGCTGACGTGCTGAAAATTTATTTATGATACATATTTGATATTATGTTACTTTGAATATTGGCTAAATTATAATATTAAATTAAACATTACTTAAAAATTATGTATGTATATTGTAAATTGTAATCAATTAAATATTAGGAAGTAAATTAAATTAAATTGTACAAATTATTTAAGAAACATGATAAAATAAATGAAAGCATTATTAATTATAAATATAAACTATTATAAGATTAATTAGACAAATTCTTACACAACAGGTACGGTGGTGGCATGCGTTTGAACAGTAGAATTACTGGCAGCCGCTGCCCTCTGCTGCAACAATAAATGCTGTCCTTGTTGCTGCAATAGAAATTTATTTACAATTATTCTACAAAATTTTAAATATGCCTTAGATTTCTTGTTGTATGTGATGATACACATTTTTTATTGAAACCCATGACACATTAGAAAATATATTTACTAAATGCACAATGCTACTACAAATTAGCCATCTTTTTAATATATTATTATATTATGTAATAATATGTATAAGTCAAATAGACCAACAAACATTGTCTAGTAAAATTAATAAGTAAATCAATGAGAGCATGTATTTGTATTCATTATTTCTATTTGGCTAGTTCAGGTAAATACAACATGCAACAGCCTTACATGCAACATCAACACGTAAACCAGAATATATTGAAACATGCAGTGGATGAGTCATTGATGCTCAGTGACAATGGATGAATCTAATTGATGGACAATCATAGTACTATATAAATTTTATGATGTAACACATAGATTTATATATTGTCATGCAAATGAATATAGAATAAAATTTAGGTTCAACTCTTAACTGTTTCTACTAAAGAGAGATAATAACAGAAGGAATTGATTTTTTTTAACAATTATTAGTACTTTGCAAGCTAATTACACCACATCTACAACTCTTTATTTGATATCTGTGTTTATATTTTCAATTTCTTGTCACACTGCAATAAAATATTACAGATTCCAGTTGTTTTTCTAAGTATATTATAATGAAACTCACAATTTCTCTCATGCCACCAGTAAATGATACTCTTGGTAATTGACCAGGTACTATGTGCTTTATCCGAACAGACTTTCGACCTTCCTCTGTGAATATCTCGGTGAACTGTTGTATATACTTATTTGCTTGTAACCGTGAACCTTAAAGTACATTAAATTAAATTAATAAATCACTGTAACATAGATCATTTTTTTTTACTTTGTGAATAGAAATTATAATTATTCATATTGAAGGGAATATGAATATTCATACCTAAAGTAAAGCGACAAGCGGCGCCATTCCGTTCACCTTCTACATGATCTCTATCTACATATAATTCCCCTAAGAATTCCTGATCTGATGGCCTCTGTAATATACTCAATTTTATGTGGAAGAAACCAGCTCCAGCATGCGGTGAAGTTTTCTCTGTTTCCAAAATATATTCCTCAACTAATTGAGGTTGGCAGTCGGGTGTAGGCCTCGGGCGCTCATACGCTCGAGCCAGCCGTAATGGTCCACTTGGTTCCGAGGGTAAAGCTAAAGGTAATGGCTCCATTTTTGGCGGTTCAATTGGTTTGAACACCTGTTAAACAAACATCACTACAAATTAATAAAATTCTTAATTACGTATGATTACTTTTGCTTGTAATAAAATAATCACCTCTGGTGGTTTTTTCGGATATTTCGACGTAAGTCGCGTATGAGGTACTGACTGTCTACTATTTTTCGCCCTCTGTCGATGTATTAATTCCAATAATTCTAAACCATGATAATGTGTAAACTGGTCTAATTTCCTCTTTCTATTCACAGCCACCTGTTAATATAACACCGTTTTTATAAAAACCAATACCTTGCAGATAGTTTTTTTCACATTTACATGGTTGGTAAAGAAAAGAAACCTGTGAAAATCGTTTCGCCTGTCGCCTTATCCGAGGTGTATTAAATAATCGTGGAGCAGCATGCAACCGAGCCGCTAACAATCCCACTGCAGGTCTAGGTTCAAGGCACAGAGGTGGGGCAGCCGCATGAACTAATGCTGCCTCAACTGCCTCTAATGCACTGCGTTCCTCACCTGCCCACCCACATCGACTCCCAATGCACATTGCATCTGTTATTATACTCTGTAATTTACAAAAAATGTATGAGTTTATGGATAAAAAAATATTGAAAGATTTTTTTTTTATTTAAGAAATAATTCTTACAATATTGTATCATAATTTTAACACATACATAGATAAATATAACTTAAAATTAAGAAAGATTACTATCAAAAGATTTGATCATGCCAAAAAACTAAAAAAAAAAGAATAATATCATGAATTAAATGTGTTATGATAATAAACTTGTACATTGATGATAACTTTTCCATTTATTATATACCTGATTGGTGGGCCTTAATAAAACATGATGAGTATCACACATAAAACTTGGATATGCCTGTCTGTAGTCTCTGACTTGAGCAATAATACATCCTGAATAAAATAAGCAAGAGTGTTCTGATTCCAATAGATCCAATAGCACCACAGGCAGTTCTTCATTGTCTATATAACTTAAGAGCTCTTCCTCCTCATAAGGCCATCTTGGAGTCTCTATGAGGGTCTCATCCTGACTTGTTGATCCCTGAAGATACATCAAAATAATTTAGGTTTTTCAATTTATATTAAAACTAGAGGTCCGCCCCGGCTTCGCCCGTGGTACATATTATTTCGCAATAAAAGGTAGCCTATGTACTTTCTCGGGTATCAAAATATCTCCATACCAAATTTCATGCAAATTGGTTCAGTAGTTTAGGCGTGATTGAGTAACAGACAGAGTTACTTTTGCATTTATAATATTAGTATGGATTCAAGATTTATTATAATAGTTATATGAAATGTATGTAACTTATTTGATGAAAAATATTTAATACAAGTTAGGAGGTAAAATTATTATAAAGGTAATAATTACTTTTAGAATGTGTAATAAAAAATAATTAATAGTTTGGAGCAACTGGGCAAAAATAATTATATACAAATTATTCCTTTAACAATTTTCAAAACTATTAAAATTGTTGTTAGGGAAGGCTTTCTACTCACATTTCCATCAGGTGGTTGAAGACACTGTGTATTTCCATTGACTTTAAGAGATAATGAGTAACCCTTATTACCAGGATACAAATTAATTATTAAAGTATTAAGATTGTATGTAGCCAATAACTTTTCTAGTAAATATGATGTAGTTTTAAGCCCTTGCTGTAATTAGAACATATTTATGACAATAAAGACATAGGCATATTAATTTGCCTCCTAAAATATTTTTATACTTTTTTTACTTTTAAAGCGTAATTATGAATATATAATGATTAATTACAAAAAAACATGGTTTATTATTTTTAAATAATTTTATATTATCATCTTGGCTACACATGTATAATATCTCCCTCACAACCCCCAGCACAACCCTCTGCATCTTAATGGGCCAATATTTATTCCTTGAATAATCTCTAAAAGGATTTCAATCCTAGATTTCTTGATTATATAATCTCCTGTGCCCAGGAAGTGTTCTACTCCTTTAAATAGGGTTGAAAATAACAATTTTCTAACATTATCTAGCATGGAAGGAAAATGATACTTACTATCCCATACATAATAAAGCATACTGCTTTCATGAATTAAAAATTATAAATAAAATATTTGTGTATTATCTTGATTATAACAACTTTTAAGAACTTACATAGCTTGCTTGGGATAATT
>CAJQZN010032857.1:0-11594 GCA_907164685.1 Colias eurytheme
GCTCCCAGTTCCTCCTCATCCATACAAGTGTCGACAACTAGCAGGAAGATGGGCGGCATGCTGTGTGCCCGAGTTATAGTGTATTCTATTGTTGAAAAGTTGGGGATCAGCTCGGCCGGTTGGTGCTGTTCTGATATCGCAGCATATTGCGGCGGGAACTGTAATATTTGTGTAAATTTATTGGATTGAATGATTGAAACATTTTGGAGAATGAGTCATGTATTAATTAATGTAATATGTAATTTATTTGATAAATATAGAACTAATGCAATAATACAGTGTAGTTTTATTTAGTTGATACAGTTTAAGTTACAAATATTGAATGTTCAGTCATAAATTACACAGATATACTTACAGGATTTCTTTGGAAACAGAAGTTGCAAACCCATAACTTGGCTCTATAATCAACTTGGCACATTGGATTTAATACAGCACGACACGTATTACGTGTACATAGCACTGGCTCGTATTGAATAGGTGGTAAATCGGGACGTTCCTTCAACGGCTGGTACAAACTAACGAGAGGAACCACAAGTCTCGTAGCTTCGATTCTACTCGAAGGCCACACGTTCCACGTAAACCGTATTCCATCTCGATCTTCATTTTGCTGTATAAACTCCTCGTACGTCGCCATGTCGTTAATTCTGATCAGAAAACATACAAACTATGAAACATAACTTAGAGAAAACATCATTGTAATTATACGTGACAAAGCGACATAAGATTACCTACCAGGATCTCATGTGTTGACCTTAACAAAAGCACATTAAATTTACGTCTTCAAACCACAACTCTTATGTTTAATTTAGTTGTTTTACAAGAAATTATTAAACATCAATCAGAATCCACTAGGTTTTTGCCGAGCTGATTTGGCAATTGTCAAAACCAAAGACATCGAACTGTCACCTGGCCACGTCATTTTTGAAAACGCAATACAATATATTGTTTATCAAAATTAATGTAATTTTAGTATAATTTTATGTCTTCTATTTATATATAGTTTAAAATATATTATTTTAAATTAATATATTTTGATGAAACACTCTATGGTAAAAGACTATGTACCAAAGACAACGTTAGCAAGTCTAGCGTCTTTTATCTATGGCTCAGATAGTTACGTTCCTTTTTCACATAAAAAGTATAAATTAGTATAAAATTATATAAAATATTATATGTGATTTTAATAAATACTGTGCAAACCGATTAAAAAAATAATATAAAACTTATAAACAAGTGTAAAAGTGAACAGTTACATAAAAAAACGTTGTTAAATTGGGAACGTTTACGGGTCATTAGTGTGTAAACCCAGTAATGAAACGTTCTTGAATGAAATATTTTTTTTATTTTGGGACATAGTAAATTATATTTCGTTTGTAAGACATGGTTTTTAAAATTTATTGTATTTTATACAATACAATCAATGTTTTTGGACATAATAAGTGATTATAAATTAATTGATATGTCATTGCTTTGTTTTAAGAGCAGGAAGTTTACATCAAAAAGTGCGACTGCGCACTGGCCAAATTAGTAGGTAGTGTGAAAGAAAATGGCGATCAGCGAAAGGCGTCCGGAGTTAACGTGATGAAAAACATTGTTAAAAGCTCAATTACATAGTGTTATAGTTATTAATTGTGTCAGATGTAGATTAATTAAGTGTTAATGAATAGTGATTGTGTATAAAAATGGCTGCGAATATGTACAGAGTCGGCGGTAAGTAACAATAATTGGTTATTTTTGTTGTAGCTTCGCCGGTTCACCGCCAGCCGACTAGCGGTGCTTTGCTTTGATTGTCGTACCTTCATTAATTGTTCACATTAATTAGTCCAATAATACAGAAATACACCATTTTGCCGCTATTTTGATCGATTTCAAAGCTATTTGACAGATCTTTTTGCGGTAAAACAATGTTTATATGAAATATTTATTTTACCAAAATTCTCAAATAGGACATTAGCATTTGCATCTAGGTATCATTGTATCGGCTTGCGTATCTCGGTGCGGAGAGCGAGGCATGGTACTTTAGTCATCAAGTATGTTTTTCCGTTCGTTATCAAACTTATTTGCGAGAGTTTTGTTAGTTTTGACGTGAGATTTTAGGTTATAACCAATGTTGTCAAAACAATTTTGTCATATTTTTCATGATTTATTAAATGGAATGTGTTTATTTCTATGCATTTAACGTTCTTTGAAGGCAACATAACACAAATTTCATAAAAGTATATAATTTATGTGTATTTGAAAAATAGTAATATTTCGAATTCGTAGTATTTAGAGGTAGTAGTAATACAATAAGAGTGGTTTAGATATACCGCGAGGACCCGGCGACTTATGTGGCGCGCTTCGCGGTCGCCGCGGCGAATGTTAATTAGCTCTTCCCTTTAGACAACTTCCTATCACTAAATACCGCGCCATTGAAAAACTTGTCGTACCACTCTTTGGGTTAATTATTTTTCGTTGAAACATGTATTCAAATAAATGAAACTTGAATTTTTTTTTGATTAAGTACTTAAACCTGATAAGATGTTGGATAAACATTAGTAAAGTCATTTTTTTAAATTGTACATTGAATGAAAGTTACTGCATCACAAGATCATTATTTAATAAAATATCACAACCAAAACTAAAGTATTCAGTACCTATATTGTTCAAATCAGATAAAGACATTTCAACGACAATCACTATAGAATGAAGAAGTGTGCAAAATTCTGATATTGAAAATGTTCTCTGATTGTGGATATATATTTTTGCAGTGACCTCAAGCACCTGCATACATAATACACTTGTATCTGACAAAGAATTGCTTGACCTACATTTACTGCCTTGAGTTTTTTGTGTAAAGAAATTGACTTACTGTTGAGGTCAAATGCTACTTTTAATCAATATCAATAATATAAATATTGTATTAATTCTATTGTCCAAAGTTAAATATTACACTAAGAATATTACACTAGAGAGTAATTGTAAAAACTATTCAGGGGTTTTGTTTCCAACAAGAAAGAGATGATATAAAAATTACATATTGGATTGATGTAGGTTTACGTTTAGAACCACTATGTATTCTCTCAAATTCTATAGAAAACTACATATTATGAAGTATTCTTAGAATATAAATGCTGAAATTATTGAAGAATGTTGACAACTGAGTAATAAGCATTCAAATTGTTTATTTTTCTTATGTTCATTCCCACCACATTCTACAGGACTGATGAACTTGAAAGTTTCTATAACTATTCACTATAAAAACCAATAAAAATGACATTATTCATAAACAAAATACATAATAGGTAGAGTGAGGGGATAAATGCCGTAAAATTCATATAGCATGAAATGTACAAAATTTTATTTGAATGGTACAGTAACAAAAATTTATAAATATAGAGAATATTACAATTAATTGAATAGATAAACTTTAAAAATTTGTTTTTAACATAATTGATGAGGAATGATTGATTTTTTTTATCAATTTATTTTTTGTTGTACATTTATGTTTACATCATTTATACATATCATATAGTTTTTCCCTGTTTTATGTACATAAGCATAGACTATCCGTAAGTAAAGATATGTACATATATCAATTTTAATAAAAGATGTTGTTTATCTGTTGAACCTTTATCAGAGAATTTGTGGAAAGATAAATTTTTGTTTATATTGTTATTATTCATGTAATAATAAAATTGTATTAACATTATAATGTACACATAATACATAAAATTAATCAATATAATATTTATTATTTAATAAAATTTAATATGAAATATTTACTATGTAACTATGAATATTTCTTTAGTGACTAAACCTAGACATATTTTAAGCTTTATCATTGTTTCTTTTACTTCTGTTGTTTTGGGAATGTGCGGTGAAAGGACTACTATATCTTATTTACCTAGTAATCTCACTGATCTTCATTTAAAGACTCTTGTTTGGTCATTTACCATAACCATTAATTGTTGACCTCCCAGTAGTATGAAGACGAGTACATGGTAGAGATCAAGCGCGCTCGCGTTTTGCATATTCGTACGTGAAAAAGGGACACAATCTGACCGTGCATTCTTTACCTTATCTAAGGCAAATACACTTTTAATATTGTATACAGAATCATATTATACCTAAGTAAAGATGAGATTAGGAAACTTTTCTTAATTCAACGTAAAAATTGTATTTTGCGACAATTAATAATTTACTATGTAGAGATTAGTGATTACGTATTCGTCCGTTACGTAAAGATTGTACCGAGCTATCTATCTTTAATAATATTTGTTTATTCGTCACTCAAGGTGTTAAAATATAGATAACGTGAATCATTTTCAAAAGATTTGTTAGTTAATCCCGCGCTAGCATCAATACAAAAAATTTCCTTTGTAATAGTGACCAAATTATTCGTCGCTTGATCAATTCGCGGATCTGCCACAATAATTGGTTTACATCGTGGCGTCGTTGAAAAGTGGTAGAAAAATAAAAATGCATTTCTATTGCGTGGTATGAAACTTTCACACGACACGGTTTCTAATGTCGTGTGATACATAATATTTAATTTAATCGATAACAATTTGTTGAACCCATTTTGGATAATATGTCTACTATATCAATCTTATCACCTTTGCTACACTTTGTACCTAGCTAAAAGAATACGGAATTAAAAACAGTATGTTTACGATTCACAATAAAATAAAACATTTTATTGAAGTTCGTGTTTAATTTGTATTGGTATAAAATATTAATCATTATAAAAAATGCACAAACTAGGTATATCAAATAAGTAGAATTTACATTTTAATTAACGTAAACATACAAACGTGAATTCGCTTCAAACACTTTATAATAATATGCAATTATTCATTCTAGAAGTTATTTAATAACAGTAAATGATAATTAAAGTTATGTTCCTCTCCGAGGATTTGATGCAGTCCGATGAAAAGATGTCGTAAAAGATCATCCTCTGAAGAAGCGGAATGGTAGGTATATCCGTTAACAACAAACTATGTTCGAATTTAAATATGATTATTATAAACATAAGAAAAAGTTTTTAGAACCCCCTTTCTGTATAAATTGGAAAATAAAAGCCAAGTTTTATAAACATTGAATTCAAATATTATAATCCACGCCCGTAATGATAGTTTTGGCGACTTGACAACATGGGGACATCCTTTCGCGATCACGAAAGATAAACAAAAAGTCCAGGTATACTAACTGAATCATAATTTTATATTTATCATAGTACCTATCTGTCTATATCATATATTATGTTAATGAGAATAACGCTATACAATATCAATGTTTAAATATTTTCGTTACTTCACAAATTGCCGACAGCAAAAGAAAAACAGCGGTCCGACTCCAGAGCGACTCGCGACTTGCAACTTGCAATGCGGCTTCGCTAAGCGTGCTGCGAGGAATGTTATTCACCTGTCCAATATTGTTAAACGGAAAATCTTTACACAGAATCCATATGCGTTTTGTATTTATTATTTACTTATGCTCGTATTGCTTTGTCATACCTTTTACGTAGTCATGTGAATTTTTAATTTGTAACTAAATGTTATGTCTTTAGTCGTTACAGACGTGAGACGGCAGACATATAGTAGAGGGTGGGTTGCTTATTCGGGTAATTTAATTAAGTTTCTAAATGATCAAAAGACTTTCTTTCAAAAATTTAATATTTTAAAAGAGTTAAATTACCCAAAGTAGGTACCTACCTACCTTAAGGTAAATGAATTAAAAGTGTATCGAATATTGTGTCACTAAAAAAACAGGATGTCACTATAACTGGAGGATATGAGGCGATTAATCAATGTTCCTATAAATTAACGTATTCATTACGGGATACTCGCGATTAATACAGATTAATTATTAATATTGTTGCAAAAAATGATCCATATGACGTCGCTGTCGTAATCACCTTACCACAGAGCAGTGGTGAAAGTTGCATACCTAAGTAGGTACCTACTGTACCGAACAATAAACTCGTCCTGTTGAGCTGAACTCGACCGGTTGCTTACTTTAAATTGTTATATTTTACTAACGCTAAGAACGAGAGCATTACTTATGTGACCTGAGTTTTCTTTTAAATACGTTTTCCTTAAAATATAGGTTTAGATTCTAACGATAGTCTACCGAATAAAAAAGTTCAGAAAACACAAATATTGCAATTAAAAATAATATGCATTTCTACGTGAAATGGGGAGCTTGGAAGAGATGGGAAGATAAAAGTCTGTACATAATAAGTATGACGATATGTATTAAACAAATCCTCCCTTAAACTCGTTGGATGTTTGTTACTGTATCTCATAAAAACAATTCAGTAGCAATCTAAATGTATTTGAACGAAATTAGTAAATGTTAAGATTATGAACTCGTAGTACTTTTTATCCCGGTTGAACTCGGCTAAGTTGCACCTTGCAAACCACTAGGAAGTTGTTATATTTATTGATTAGCATGTGCTATCTTACATCATAGTTAACATAATGTGAATAGAATCTAATTGCATGAAAATTACGCGTACTACATGTATGGCTTTATGGCTTTGCCACCTTTGTAGACTTTTTAAATGCATTTTTTGTCACGGAAAGATGGCTAAATCGTTGTCTATCTGGTGTATTTATTAAAACATCTTATGAAGATGAATTATGAGCAAGCCAAATAAAACAATATTGATTCAAATCACAAAAGACAACGTACGCGTTTACGACCAACGAGTTAGTTTTTGATATTTAACAAACACTCCACTAGTTTACACACACACTAAAAGTCTATAAGTTGCTAAGCCAAGCTTCTAGTTTAGTACTTGATTATTGATACTAAGCAAATACTTGAGAAAAAGCATGATATATTTTCGCTTTAGATAAATTGTTTGTGTTGTTGAAGACGACGATCTAGCGTAATTTATTTGATATCTAGGGGATTTTGCATTTATAAATATTGAATGGAAATATAAATTACCTAAAGGAATTGAAACCAAGATGACATAGAATGGAAATAGGGGTCTATGAACCCCTGCTTACAGATTAAACTAAATAAAACTCGTCAACCTTAACGACACTATTCAATTCATTGCAAACCTGAATGCCGACATGAATTAAATATTTAATTAACAAAAACGTTGATTTTTGTTAGCATTATAGGTACTTTATCAAAAATGGAAAACGAGTACATAGGAAATTTCCATTTTTGATGGTCGTAGTCAGATTCCTAAACATTGAAATTTGAATTCGAGTTTTATTAGCGCTGTATTTAATTCTACCTCTATAATCATCAGGACATTGCATTAGATTCATTGACAATTACCTAATTATAAACTTTTATTATCTTATTAATTCGTAAAGCTTAAAGTTTATATCTGACAAGACAAGTTTAAATTTTTTCCAACCAAATGGATATGAGTATGATCTCAAAGGTGTCTGCAACGAAATTCGAAACGCGTCGTATTCACAGTAAAATAAAGCATTTTCAATCGCCGTGAAAATCCAATTCTACGATCTTATGATGACGTGTCCGCCTAAATATATAAAACACTTACTTATTGACACGTTCCCAAAATAAACCGAAGTCTTGGCAAAACTGTACGGGCATTAACATTGGTATCAGCCGCATTGTATGCTGAACTTACGCGTATATAGCTAGGTTAAGAGTGTGCCCATATAAAAGGGCCGCGACGCTCGCTTCCTATATCTAAATGCATGTATGTATAAATCGGTGTCAACATTATATTGCGTAGATACCATACGACGAGTAAGCGCTTTCGGTATAGTTTCGTACATGCATAGTGCTCCCGTTTTATAAACAGTAAACACTGTTGTTTTGTAAGTTTCCATCGACTGTTTTAGGAGAATAACAATATTATGTATGGACGTGGCCGTGGACGTAACGAAAATGTATGAGAATCTATTTTTTGTGTTCCTGATAATGCTCGAACTACATTATACATTTATTCGACAGACATAATTAATTCATTTCTCATATTTATGGTAATTACATATTTTATTATCATTCACAGATAAAGTAAATACTAAAATAAAGTTTACACATTGAAATATTAATTTCTATTGTAAATTGTAATGTGTTCCTCGAAGACGGTTTAAAGTAGTCAATTTAAATTAAAGTTTAAGGCAAGCCATGGACTAAAATCTAGTAAGAAAATGAAGAGTTCTAACATGTAAAGCTTCATACATGATAATATTATGTACTATACATTATAAGACCAACAACATTGCGTGAATATTGGATACACCTATCATAAGTCTGATTAAAAATAATTGTCTTTGAATAAATGTTATGTACACATCATACATTTCAATAATGGAATAAACACGCACATGACGCCTTGTTTCGTCGGTTGTCATGTTGATAAGAAAACACTGGTGTTATCACACTGCACAGGAAAGAAGAACTAATAGTAATTAATAGCTATATTTTGCAATTGTAAGTCGGTAGGTATGCGATAATGCTCATAGCGTGCGGATTGAGATCCCAAAGCTATTTTTAGTCTGATCATGACCACCAGAATGGAAAGATTTAGGTCTGTTTATCCCTGGTCCATAGCAACTTTGTATCGTAGTTAAAAATGTGTATCCGGAATTCATATTAGTTATGTACATATCTTGACAATTGAGTAAACTATGCAATGTAATAAATACTACATATTTTGTTTTGAATTTATCAGTATATTAACTCATTCAAATATTCGTATAAGAATATTCGGTAAAATTTCATTTGGAAATCCAAGAACGGCATAATAATTTCAGCATAGGAAGGATTTTCGCGATTGAGCATTTATTTAGGTAAATATATAATATGTATTTATAGAAGAACAATGTTTTGGCACAATAAAAACTTTGTCAAAGGAAATGAAAGCGCGAACAGAAAATCTATCTGGCGCATGGCTAAAGCTCGATAACATGAAGCAGGTACTTACGAGAAAATCTGCCTCTTTTTTTAACCCTAAACATCCTTTATAACAAAATATAGTAGAAGTTTAATCCGACACATTGTTTATACAAACACTTGTTTGCGTGTTAAAGTTCACACAAAAACTATTGCATCAATTCTTTATTTGCCTTTTTCACTACATATATTTTATCGTTCACATTAAATGGACTGTATAGTTAATCCATTTGTGGTCGATTCAACAGTATTTGTCTGAAGTCAAAATAAAACACCTTCGAATGTCAAATTTAATTTCGCCTTTAATTGCTTGGACAGGAATATTCCGGTTCGCAGTCGGAGATATTCATTGTATAATTTCCATGACAAATTCTGGTACCTAATGGACTATTTCAAAGGCTCTGTTCGGAGTCATTGTGCGCCGCGTGTGTGCGCTATTGTATATGGTAACGGTAAATACGGCCATGTTTGTTACACGTCCACGTGTTACACTCCTCATAATTACATGTTTAACATTTAATTTGTCTTCGATAATGCATCGATTTGTTAAACTTCGACTGGACTTTGTTCGTTTTGAAAATAACGCGAGAGGAAGTTTGCCCAAAACTACTATGTACCTTGTGTTCGTTTACTTCAGTCAGGGTAAAGCATGTAGCCTGTAGGTACTGGCTTAAATAAATGGTGCATTAAAATATTTGATTTGGTTGAGACTGAGATTGTGTCGTAGGTAGAATCCGTCAACCTTTATTGTTTTCGTGATAAAGAAGCGAAGCGAGGGCGTATCGCTTTTAGTAGGTATTTTATCTGAGACGTAAAAAAATGCTTCGTCATCTTTTGACAGTATGCACATACGGTGCATAGAATTAAATCTTATTATAAAATAATCTCATAGCTTACACATGTACAAAGAAAATAAATATGTAAGTACTAAGTACATAATATATCAATGATGGACAGTATCGCACTAATCGTTTATAGGTACAACGTTTATGATGTACCAAGTACCAACGTGACGTAGGAAACGAAACGGTGTGTAAATATTGAAGTTGAGTTTTAAATATTGTTTCTCTTTTTTTATGGCTAGTATAAACAAAAGTATTTCATAACAGTACCGTATTGATAGAACCTCTTCAAGGCCAGCCTTGAACTCATCCAGGTGAATAGAATTTTATCTAGCCAGTCATCTTGAATGTTCCTTCATTGATAACCATTGGCATAGAGTGGTATCGTTGTCAGATTTAAATCCTCTTTTTATATGTAGATTGATGTTATACAACAATATTTAACATTGTGTATACTAGCACATTATTTGCATGATACTTTTTATTTCATTTTGTTAAAATTCTAGTTATAGATATACATATATTATTTTCATGTTATCCTTATTAGAGGTGCCTATATTACTTTAATGTTATCCTTACTAATAAACATTTTGTATTCAATTTATTCAAATGGAAGGAGGATTAGACATTTTCCATTTACTTGATATAAGGGCAATTTCTCAGGTCCGTAATCCTAGATTTAGGATTATAGTCATTAATTTCCTACTCAAAATAACACTTGAAAGAGATTATAAGTACATCCCAGGCTCCGTTGTATTGTAAGAAATTCTAAGCTGTAAAGTGTCCTATACATTTTATTATTATTTTACTTAGACTTCTGATTTGTAAGAAATATTTACACCACTCCATTAATAGGGATCACTTATTAAATAATAATAAAGCTGCAAAATATTATATGCATTTAATAGGTTGATGACACTAAGGCCAAACTCTCAAAGGACGCATACAGTGCGTTCTGGTGGGAATGAAATAGACCGACGATGGCGATTACGAATAAACTGAACTTAGTAGGCAACAAATATTAGTTTTTTTGTATATGAATATTATTTATCTATACTTATAAATATAAAGCTTATGAGTTTGTTTGAACACGATCATCTCAGGTATCTACTACTGGTCCTTTTAAAAAAAGAAATCATTCACTATTGGATTTGCAGGTGACCGTCCGGGCTGGGCACACTGCTTATATGTATAGAACATACTTAAATCATTTTCCCATAAACACCATAGTTCATATAGGCATCATGTAAGCTACTTGAATATGTTCTATACAATAAATAAAAATATGATTTGGTGTATTTTACACACGTAGCGCTTACGGGAAGACACGATAACGTCACAAGGCTGGCTGTCGAGTCATCGCAAGCTCGAGAGTCGTTGGCTCGTTGCGTGGATGCATTTCGCTTTCGTTGCTCGTAACCGCCGACCGGTTACCGCACCGCTTCGTACCGATATGTGGCTCTTCTGTATATTTCATATATAGGGAAAAAACTAAGATTAATGATGTTTAAATTGCATTTACCACGGCTATTATCTCATCGTGGTATTGTGGGTTCACATTCCTGTATGATCTTCTGAGAAATAATATGTACAGGAGATACGGCACGCGCAATGGAAATGGATTTTTTTCAATATTTCATATTTTACATTTTTTTTGTCTGTCCTTTGTAGGATTAGTCCATTGAATAAAAAGTTCTAGAGTGCGTGAGTTAGTAACGTAAGATGTTTCTTCGGAAACATGTCAAGAGTCCCTAGGTAATAAACATACTAAAACCCCAGGCCACTAGGAGGAGCCCCGGAGTGGGGGGAGGGGGGAAATGGGTCCATTTTTTCATTTTTCGCTTAAATCTCAAAAACGGTACATGTTAGAGA
>CAJQZN010032866.1:0-11951 GCA_907164685.1 Colias eurytheme
TAGATCTTTATTTAATGCGTGACAATCATTGGTGTTTGCAATTCGACATTTGCCTTCGTTTAAAGCATTGTGCAAGGTTTACTTAGGCCGAGTTTCCATCTGCAAGAAAACTTCCGCGAGAAATGTCCGACAGTCTGTCTGACAGCAGCTTGCAAGTCTAATTCCGCGTTTCCACCTGCAAGTAGACTTGCAAGTTGCTGTCAGACAGACTGTCGGACATTTCTTGCGGAAGTTTTCTTGCAGATGGAAACGCGGCCTTAGTATTATGCGTGTTCGTTATTCGCCTCACTATTTGCATCGCGATTCGCACGAATGTGTCAATCCGGAATACATATAGGTGAAAATATAAAAAAAAATATACCACAGTTCTTTTATTTTAAAGCTGAAGAATCTGTTTGTATGAACATCAGACTTTAAAGAACTACTGATTTTTATCGTAAAATAATTGTTGGTTTCGGAACATTTATATTATGAATGCAAGCAAACGTCAAAAATATATTGCACTAGATTTTTAAATATTATACAACATGGCCATTTAAGTTTCAAAATTCATGTAGGTATGGTACGTATATTGTATCCGTTATTTGCACAGGTTATTTGAATTAACTTCTTAGTTAATCAACTTATTTATCTTTAATTCATAAAATAAATTATTTCACAATTAAAATAAACTTGGTTCTTCCTATTTAATTTTTCATAAATAAAAATGTTCGTAAATAATGTACCTAATTATTACAAAAGGTTTTTTATCTGAACTGAACCAAAAATGTTGTATCCGTTGCGGTAAAAGCTAATTAAAAAAAGGAAAGACTTTTCATTCATGACGTGATCAGCAGAGATTTATATTAATGGTGAATTGAAAATTGAAATAGATTAAAATTAAGAAATTTTGTATTTGTGATAGATGGTGGATTGGTTGCTCAAATTAACAAACCTAAAAATAATAAACAGTGAGTATTTTGACATGTCTTGAATTAATTATAATTGATTAAAAAGTCTAGATTTTAGACCAAGACAAAAGTAAGTTGTTGAAAAACGTATTGTTACATGTGTATAAATTGATTTAGGTCCTATTAATGCACTACAGTAAGCAGATTTTATCATAAATTCATGATTTCGAGTTCAAATGGTACAGAAATTATACGAACTGTTGTTTACTGCGTGCGAAGGTGTAAATAAAGATTGAATTTACTATTTATATTGTCTTTTTCGTATTTATAACTATTCTCTTCATCAATGTTATCTGGAAGGATGTATTATTTCATGTATTAAAATATCCCTAAGAATAAATAATCTTCACTTTGATTAAATATTATAATTTACAATAACAAAAAAAAGACAAATTATTTAAAGTTCACTTTTGTTATTTAACTTTACATATTTACACATAAAGGAACTGTTTCCAGTATTTTTTCAAATGAATCATAATAAGTATTTTACGAATGATATTATACTAGATATTGAGTTTTTAATATGATAGAATAGTAACAAAATTCACAACACCATTCAAATCATCATTATATGTACCAAATAGGTAATACCTAATTGTTTGATTGAAATACAACTACAACTAAATATTGCATATTGTGTAGAGTAAAGTTAACTTATATTAAGAATTAGTAACAAGCAATCTCATGACCATATAAGTCTCACTGTTATGCTTATTATTCAGTGGCATAGATAGCACTAATATGTTGCTATTCAAAATGAGTATGTGATTCATTTCTGTATTTGTATATCATTAGTGTTAACAAAATTGAGGCCTTCTATAAATAGCTAAATAATTCAATTAATAGCCTAACCTCTTTTTAAATGGCTTTTTCTCAACAAATGATATAAACAATATTGTGCCATTCAAATAAATGGCTAGGAAAATAATTTGTGTCTATAACGTTTTACTATTGTTTAATTTAATATTTGGTGATAATCCAAAAATGTCCAATATGCTCTTTGTGTATTTATATTACTTCAGCGTATTATTACATAAAATAAAATAAATAAATAAAAAATGTTTTATATTACTTCTGATTCTTGACAGATGTCGGGCGGCCACAAACACCGTTATAAGAATGCAGGTCTCAGTGCCGACGAGCTTAGGCGTCGTCGCGAAGAAGAAGGTGTGCAGCTACGAAAACAGAAGAGGGAACAACAACTGCTTAAAAGGAGAAATGTGAATCTCCCTGCGCCAGATGCTTCTGATGCTTCATTACAGGTAAATTTATATAAAAGCACTGAATCCAAAGCAAAAGTGCATGAATATTTTGTCAAAACACTAAAAGTTGATGTGATATTTTTTAATTTAATTATTGTTTCAGGATGATATAAACCTTTCACCATCTGAGGACATTACGCCGCAGATGGTGGCGGCGCTAAACGGAGATAATCCACACGACCAAGTGATAGCCACACAAACATTTAGGAAACTCTTAAGTCGAGAGCCCAACCCTCCTATAGATGAAGTGATTCGAACTGGAATTGTTCCTAAATTTGTTGAATTTCTAACAAATAGTGCTAATCCCACATTACAGGTGCGGTAAAAATCCATTTTTTGATAATTTTTGTATATATTTTGTGGATATTTTTGTTAGAAAATCCTGTGTAACATGGTCTAAATTTAGTAATAATAATTTTTCCACTAGTTTGAAGCGGCGTGGGCGCTCACGAACATAGCGTCTGGTTCGTCAGAGCAGACGCGCGTAGTAGTCGAGTGTGGGGCGGTACCGGTACTCGTGTGGCTCGTGAGCTCTGGCGCAAGTGATGATGTTAGGGAGCAAGCACTATGGGCATTGGGCAACGTGGCGGGCGACTCGCCGCGATGCCGCGACACGGTGCTCTCGGCGGGGCTGCTGCCGCCGTTGTTAGAGTGAGTGTGAAGTGCCCTTTAGTGTGACCTAGCCTTTATGAAGTGCTTGTGTGGCCCATGAGTTTGGGCGCGAGCCTTAATGGTGTTTTAGAATGTGTGAATGAGCCCTTTGAAACTAGTGGTTGTGCACTATGCAGTAACAATGTGACAAACCAAATTATGCATTGATTTTTTTTCTTCTGACTTAATACACGCCTCTTCCGTAGTCGTCAGACTTAATAGTTCGTGGGTGTTAAGTTTTATCACAATGCTTTTATATTATTGAAGAAATTATCAAGAGTAAAAATATGAATTTTTGTTTCTTTCTTTCCAGAATATTAAATAAGTATTCAAGATTATCCATGACCAAAAATGCTGTGTGGACGTTGTCAAACTTATGTAGAGGCAAGAACCCGCCAACAAACTTTGAAGCCGTAGCTCCAGGTATGTTTTAAATTTACAATTAAAAGATTATTTGGGATATTTTTCATTGATGCTCTGCTGCTGTTTTTCGGCATTATGTAACATGCAATATAAAATAGTTCCTCTATAAATTGACTATCTAATATAATAATATTTTTTTTCAATTTGGAACAATATTTCCTCAGTCAAGCAAACAATTAAATTCTTCAACTTCATAATTCTGTGATAGATTTTGTATTTTGTTATTTTCTATTTTTAGGTATTCCAGTATTAGCGAGGTTGCTTCACCACACAGACGCGGAGGTGCTAAGTGACGCCTGTTGGGCTCTCTCTTACTTATCTGACGGACCAAATGAGAAGATTCAAGCCGTTATTGATGCCGGCGTGTGTAGACGACTTGTTGAATTGCTTATGTTAGTATGTTTTCACTATGTGTGCATAAATATATTAATATCTTTGTCAATTATGATAGGTTTCTCGTCAGGAATAGTATTTTTTATTGTTTGACATAATTAATGCATAGTAAATATGTTATATTGTGATATTAATAAACAACTTTTTGCAACGTTAATCCGCAAAAAACTTTGTCCAACGTTAATCCACAATCCAACAAATAAGTGGCGACGTCCCGCTCTTTCAGTACACGTGTAGCATTTGTGTTGTAACAGAGCTAAATGTCTATAATGCTGCAAAATATGTTGTGCGCATATTTTGCATACATTATAGCCCTGCAAATCTCCTCGTCTCAAAGGAGATTGGTTGCTTTCAAGGTAGTTTATTAAGATAAACGAGTTGAGTATTATTACATGTCCCTACAACGAATCCGCAGGCACAACAAATACACGGTGGTGTCGGCGGCGCTGCGCGCGGTGGGCAACGTGGTGACCGGCAACGACGAGCAGACGCAGGCGGTGCTGAACTGCGCGCCGCTCGCGAGCCTGCACGCGCTGCTCAGGTCCAGCACGGAGGCGCACCGCAAGGAGGCGTGCTGGGCGCTGTCCAACATCACCGCGGGCAACGCGGCGCAGATACAGGTGAGCTAGTGCACACGTGGCAAACGGATAAAGGCCACTGCATACGTTACGGGTAAAAACTTCGGACGGGACGTGAGCAGGACGGGCACGTGATTGCCTCGTTCAAAACGGGAACGTGGTGCAAACGCATACGCACCGTGTCATTGGCATGAGTTTTTCGTCGTCCATTTTCGATAGGTACTTGGATTGGATCAAGGCGTCACTACTTATCTCTCCGGCGCGAACGGAGCGACTGTGCATACGTAGCGAAATCACGGGCGGGACGGGGCACGCGCGGGGCGGGACGGGACGGGGACGTGCTAAACATCGTCGCCGACGATATTTTTCCCGTCCACGTTCCCGGCCCGTCGATGTTCCCGTGACATATACGTTTTTGTATACATTTTGTATGCAACGATGTTTCCAAAACTTCCCGTCACGTCCCGTCCAGATAAAAACCCGTCAAGTATGCAGTGGCCTTAAAGCAGCGGGGTTGTCGTGAACTCTCAATATCTAAACAGGAGATCCTTCCCCTCCTCTTAATGTAACTTACTAAATAACTTAGTAATGTGACTTACTAAAACTTATTTCGAGAAACTGAAATAAATTTAGTACCCGCCAGTTTACATTTGTAAAATTATTGCTTTTCCAAGTCTAAAGCATCAAGAATCTCTGAAGTAGTATTCTAAAGTAAATTTGTAATTTTTATTCTTTACGTTTTTAAATGTAGTTTCTGATTTTTAATGAAGATATTAAAATTGATTGCCGAGTTGAAACTTGGCACACTTACATAAGACCGATGACAATACAAAAATTAAGCTAGTTAAACTTAAAAATAGCTAGTGTTGCCGAACTATCGATAGTTTGACTATCGATAGTTGACCCTGAAAATAAGTCAGAATATCGATAGCACTATCGATAGTATCGATATTATCGATACTATCGATACTATCGATAGCGTTAATCATGGAATACTATTGATGAACTGCAATAGTATCGATAAAATCGATAGTATTGATTGCCAATAGTTGCTATACTATCGATACTGTCGATAGTATCGATACTATTGCTACTGAATATTGCAACTACAATCGATACTATCGATAGTACTGATACTATCGATAGTTTTGAGCTATCGCTATAGCTAAGGTCACTATCGATGGGACGATATTATCGATAGTATCGACACTATCGATAGTATCGATAGTTCGTTCGATATTGAGCTTCGATAGTATCGACACTATCGATAGTATCGATAGTTCGTTCGATATTGAGCTTCGATAGTATCGATACTATCGATGGTATTGCTATGTGTCGATAGTATTTACGCTTATAGGACTATCGATACTATCGATAGTATCGACACTATCGATAGTATCGATAGTGCTATCGATACTATTGCTTTTCCCCAACTATCGATAGTTAATCGATAGACTATCGATAGTGGACTATCGAGCGGCAACACTAAAAATAGCATAATAATTAAGTTTGAAAAAAAAAACTTTTTAATTCAGAATAATATGTACAAATATATATAATTTTTTTATTATTTTTAAAACAGTTATTAATAATTAATAATATGAATTTTTTCTTTTTCCTTAAAATTTTCATATTATTCTGTAATCCGTATATAGGAAGGTCTTTAAGTGTCATAAACGGGTGTCATCCAGCTGTCTCACTTTGTAAAACCAAAATAATATGAAATGTAGATGAATAAGAATTTAAACTCATAAACTGTCATTATCATAATTAAAAATATACTCTATATACTATCAAGTCTATTCTCTATGGTCGAATTTAAAGAAATGACTCACAGTTTGGCCACCAAAAAGTGACTTGTGAACACTGAAATTACGTTGTTACTACAAAGTTTTCCACAACTGATATAGAAACTATTATTTTCTTATCGTTTTCAAAAGATGTTCGGCTTGACATTCACGCATCACCGAAAAGATATTGATAAACAAAAATTGGCAATCTTATCATAATATGTATTATGTTAGATTTAATGTAATAATCTAGTAGCTATGAGATATTATTTATAAATTATAATATAATTTAATAGATGAAAATATTTAACTTCCTTTCCCCAGTTAGATATTACAGTAAAAAATAAAAATAAAATAAAATCATATTTTATTGAACAAGTATACATTACACAAAATATGGACCCCAGACTCTTAATATAGCTTTCGCTGTGTTTCAGGAGCCTGTGTAAAAGTGAGAATATAATATTTTACGAAATAATCTTCACTTCACATGTACACTTGGCACGAAAGCTAGGGTTCGATTCGGTACCGACAAAAAAATACTTATCTGACAGGACATAGTAGACTGCATTTGCTTATTTATCTGTATAGAAAATCAATGTATGCATCTGTTTGATGCCCCAAATAATAAACATGTGTTATAAGTTTTATATCATCATTCTATTAATAATAATATTATTATTAACAGGCTGTAATAGACGCAAACATTTTCCCAACTCTGATAGACATACTGAGGCATGCAGAGTTCAAGACGAGGAAAGAAGCCGCGTGGGCCATCACTAATGCGACCAGTGGAGGGACCCCCGCGCAAATCAGGTATAACTATTTTTAGTTTCGATTCTAAATAATATTTATATAGTTCAAATTTCCGATTATTTAGATATTTTGGTGAATAGTCTTTTTTCATCAGGTTAATCAGGTTATCTATCTGGATTCTTACCCTATCTTAGGAAAATTTTTTCAGTTTTATTCTTTGATGCTAAAAAAGTATTGAAGAAGAAAAAGAAGTGAAAATATTTTTGAAGTGAAAACTTCTTTAGCGGCGTCGAGCACTTTTTCTGTAACGGGTATAAAATCTTAAACTCGCGTCAGGACACGTGACCTGATCGAAAAAGCGTAAGACGGATGGATATCAAACATGCTCAACGTTAATAATCAAGTTTTCACTTCTGCCGGCACTCCCGGAGTGTAACCCGTCTTTTTTTTCATCGATCTTAACCAGTTTTCTCATAGCAATGAGTTCTTACCACTTTCTGAGTTCAATTAAGTAATATGTTTTTTTCTGCAATTTGACATATTTTTAAATACTTGTTATAAATGTTATAATTTTGTATGTTTGTTTGCTAGCTATCTCGTCGAACAAGGCTGTATACCGCCCCTATGCGATCTATTAACTTTGACGGACGCGAAAACGGTGCAAGTAGCTCTTAATGGACTTGACAATATATTGAAAACAGGACTAAAATCTGACCAACGCAATAACACATATGCTGGACTCATTGAAGAATGTTTTGGTAATATATTATATTTCTTAATATTACATATTTTTGCGAAAATTTCATTATTGTTCTAATATGTTTCCTAAATTACTTATTTTATTTCATGCAAAATGCTGGTTACAGTTTTTGTAAAACAATTTTTAAACCCCTGAAGTTCCTCTATATTGTATTCAAAATAGTTCATAATTATATTTCCACTTGAAACACACTTCAGAGCAGTCTAGTTTGTCTTTCACGGTTGCAGACTGTAATAAATACATGCTTTCTAGTATTACTTGCAAATTCTGCTTGTTATTGAAATACTTAGTATAATCATGATAAATCAATGAACTGTGTTTGTATGTGTTTATATTAATTTGTTTTTATAATAACAACAAATTCGCTTAATCCACAGGCTTAGACAAGATAGAATTCCTGCAATCCCACGAGAACCTCGACATATACCAGAAGTCGTTCGAAATAATCGAGAACTATTTCGGCTCGGAGAATGAGGACAGTCGACTGGCGCCAGAAGTGTCGTCTACCACGGACCAGTACACGTTCAGCGCGGACCAGTCCGTGCCTATGGGCGGGTATCAGTTCTAGACGAGCGACTCGTATTGTGCAGTATGTATACGTTTGTCTATGGTTGTTTTGACTGTCATTAGCCAGCGGACAGTCTGTTTGTCTATGGTTTTTGTTCTTTAAACGTTCATTTAATTCTTACTCATCTAATGTTCACGCTCATTGTTTATCTGATAGATGTGATTGTTAATGCTTGGGGGCCTGGTGGCTCGTAACACAAGTATTTTATACTTATCGCGGGCACCAGTCTCTCACAAATGTTAGTGTTAAGATATATAGATTAACAATGTATGTGTTGATTGTACATTTGTGATGAGAAAATAAATAAATTTAATTTAATTTATTCAAAGTATGGTTAGAACTTAGAATTTCATGCCTCTAAGGCCATTCTCCAATTGCGATACGCACAGGCGATTCAAGTATCCTGCAAGTCTCGGAATATCTCACATACATTTGTATGTAGGCTCGCACACTACGCTATCGGTACAATATAATATGTGAGATATTCCGCGGCGACTAGTCTCCGAGACTTGCAGGATACTTGAATCGCCTGTGCGTATCGTAATGGGAGAATGGCCTAAGAGTTGTGAAAGATATTTCTCCAGTATGTCTGTCCTCAACTTAGTCAAAAATGTTATTTTATTCAGATAATATAACAAACAGCAAGTAAATTATAAATTTTGTATTATATGGCGTGATTAAAAAAAATACTATAATTTAAATTTATTTCTTAGAGGGATTTAATTATATATGTTTTATTTATAATTATACTTTGTTCTAGATGCCTATCGAGGGAAGGACGAATAAAATGGCTTCCGCAACTTAAACAACTACACCAGAGTGTAATTATATTTTGCACCATTATGCAGTAGTGTAGATTGTGTTAATTATATTTATGTCTAAATTTATTAACATAAACCTCGCCTCTTATATTCTTTTCGCAATTGTAGATAACGGCATATCTAGTTCAATTATTTTATTGTAATGGTATACATTACGTTGGCCACGCCAATCCTTATTTGAACCTTTACCTTATATATTACCTATGTATTGTTATGTGATAGAAAACAAACTTTATTCGTTATAATGTATTAAAGATTGGTAACCATTTGTTTTTGTTTTTAACTGCTTTAATTTTTAATATTCATCACTCAAATATTATATTGGAAATCAACTGGGACGTCATGATACAATTATAGTTTATATTTTACTTTCATCTCATGAAATAAAGACGTGCAGTTATATTTTTGTTGTATTATTATTGTCCTATAATTTATTTTACACTAACAAAGACCCTTAGGGCTTAAATAGCAGAGTGCAGACCTACCATCTTCACTGTGAATGTTTGGTTGATTGAAGTCTGGCGAATAACGAACATGTATATTTTTACCTTATATTCTTACATAATCGTGTTCGTTATTAACACGAATGTGTTAATGCGTTTATAAAAATTTGGTTTTACATCATAATATTCCCCTGGCATCTCTGTGTGGTCTTTTTTTATGAATAGTATTGATTTATTATACCTACGCAATTTTTTATAGTGGCAAATAATAATTTTACACATTTAGAAAAGATTGTACTTAATTGTTCTATCCATCAAAGTTGAATATGCATTCCACATTTCAGATGCATAAAAACTATTGTTTTACTACCACCATTGAGCTATTATTACTACGTATAGAGTAGATTATACCTACGCAACAACAATACATATTGGACACGTCAAATTTAAACAACATACTATATAAAAAATAAAACTACAAATAAGTATCTTTTAGACTTTTATTAACATTTATAAAATTTAACATATTCATATATTATTTTTACGTCTATAATCTTAAAACTTTATATAAAATATATGAGGTAATTTCGTCTTGGAATCCCATAAGATTTATCCTTATTTTAATATAAAACATCCATTAAAATTAATAATAATTAATAAAAACCTAAATCTTTATTTGTGACAACTTATTATAAGTTTATGGAATGATAAGCCTCATTTATGAGCTATATCCAATATATAATTTGCCTTGGCCTTAGCACAAATAGGTTTACGCATAATAACACAAATTAAAATCATATATGTACTTAAGAGCTGTCGATAGAGTAATTTTTCCCATGGTACCTATGTACATATAAATAAAATGTAAGTCAGTTAAAAAACAGATTTGCTAAAGACTTACGTTCTAAATATTAGACAATAAAATAATATACTGAATGTAGCTTCAGAGAAGTCACGTTGTTTTATAACACTGCCTTATTTATCCTCCTCTATGATAGAGTATAATATTATGTTTGTTTGTTTCTCAATTGTACTCTTGCATTTAATAGTTATGGCACATTGTATATTATTGCTCATTCAAGGACATAACTATTTATTTGACTTTCTTATGAATAAAAATTTTCCTTTCACTAATATTTCAAAAAATACAAATAAAATTCGAGTTGTTTATTATAACTACAATAATAGTAATAATGTCTTCACCGAATTTCGTAAAAAAGAAACTTAATTATAACTTTTTGAGAAAATATAACATACCATAGTACATAATATTATGTATAACAATTAACAGTACATAAACATTAAAATAATGCATTATTAAAAAAATAAACAATATAATATTTCTACAAAAATCAACTAAAATTTAAGGCCCATATCATTAAAATGTGTTATTATTTTCAAAATTACGTGTTCTTGATGCAATTTCTCCCAAAACATCATACGTTCGTAAAACGGGTTTCTGCCTTTCGTCAAATCAGCGCCTATGCTTAAGAAATTGAGCTTATTTTCATTCTCCACAGGGTCCCATGTTATTTGTAACAAATCATCATTGTCTGTTGGAGTTGGGTTTCTAAAAAATAAAATCTTTTATAATGATTTATGTCAAGAGGTAGGTAGACTCTCAATTCAATTTGCAGAATTTCAATAAGTTTGCCCAAAAATTATATTTCTTATTGTTTATTGCACAGTCATTGTTTTCAGTATTTAATGAAATTTGGCAGACATCAAATATATAATTACTTTAAACATTTAAGGTAATTATTTATTTTATGTCTGCTGTCTGCATTGAGATATTATTACTACGTATGGAGACGACACCGCCTACATCACTTATGTTCCACTCAACATAGGCCATATGGCTTATATGAAAACATAAAACAAACATATTTTTATTTGTCATCATGAGTTACAGTATTTAAAAGTTAATGTAGAAAAGTTGATAACAATTAAAGCTAAAAGTGGAAAAAAATAATGTTACCAAATTGCCAAAATTGTTTGCTTTTAAATTTAATTAATAATACTTAATCTGAATAACTTACCCATATTTAGCAAAATTTGTCCACATTTTAATAACTCTGTTCCTTGTTGTAATTGAGTCTCGGCTTCCTTTATAGTATTGAGGTGATGATGATGATTCAGATGAATCCGATTTTATTCTGAAAAGAAATGGTAATTCGCCTGCATGTCCTATAGAATTAAAGAAGTCCAATATCTTGGGCACATACCACTCTCCACCATAATGTACTACATAGTAATAAATGTTGCATTCAGGAGCAACCTGACTGTGTATCCTTATAGTTTTGTCCATGTAATATAGAAAATAATAATCCGTAAGAAATTGCAAATATTGTTTCCGTGTGAGTTCATTGAGACTCTCAGCACCTTCAAAGTAGAACGATAGTATTTGTTGTCCAATTTTTTTGGATATATCACAGTTCACATTTGACAATGTTTTTGGAACTAATAAACTCACATTCTTATTAAACTTTTCATAGTCTTCATAAAAATCTGCCTTCATATATTGTAAAACAGATGCTTCAATATTATTGCTTCCTA
>CAJQZN010032869.1:0-14680 GCA_907164685.1 Colias eurytheme
AAGTTTTACTTATTATTACTTTTACTAATTTGTTTTTAAGAAACAGGTTATGATTTAATTTAAAGCTTTTATTTAATTAGTAATAGTTAAAAGTTAAATAATAATATTACAAAGGTTATTGATATAATATGATATTATATCATATCTTTATTATGATATTTTTTTACTGTAAATCTACTTTTTTTGACATAATTATATTATTTTTATTATATCCGAGTCACATTTTTATTTTTGAAAAAATAAAAATGACCCAAAATGTTATAGTGTTTAAGGTGATTCTGTATAGTTTAATTATTATTATTGTGTTGACATAATTATAAAAATTGAACATCCAAAACTAAAAATTCTTTCATTTTTACACAATTTTTCCAAATCTCAACTAATCTTAAAAAGTGCACCATTTGCGAAGTGCACCATTTGAGACGTGTACCAGTCGCGAAGTGTACCATTTGAGAAGTGTACAAGTTGCTAAGTTCACCATTTGAGCATGGTGTACAAGTTGAGAAGTGCACCAAGTGCGTCAAACCCTTCTATTCATATTTCATACTCGTTTATAATTCAGAAGTTCATATTTTTCAAAGACAATTTAAATATTTTATTATGTAGAGCAGAAATAATAATATCATCTGCTTTAGGTACAGTAATTATTTTCAGCCTCACGAGCGAATTATACAATTGAAATTATAAACTTTAGATTTATTGGATGGGTATACATCAATGGTCGATCCGTGACTACACGTCGATTGTAGTTCACGAAATATTGCTTAAATAATATAATGAATAAATCACATAAGTAATAAAGACTTTAATTCCATAGCAAAACTTTCTTAATTTTCAACATTACACTGGTTTTGACTATCTCGTGACTAAAGCTGTGGCCAAAGCTCCAGAATATTTTGTCGTTATCAGGTGTACCTTGTAGGCTTGTTGTCTTATTAGTTCAGACAGGTGTTTGTTTTGTGCGTTTTAAGTGAAAGCGACTCGTTCTCACGGGGCTCGATACGGTATCGAAGGCGATTCATCACTTCCACCCCCCAAGATGTTTTGAGAGGACTTTCGGCGCGTTAAAGAGATTACTTTGATGACATGTTATAGGTTGTATTTTATAAGTTATATGTTTGTATAACAATACAGGAGTAACAACTCCTTAAAGAATAAGCTTTCGTGTAGAGCGTCTTTGGATAATGTTGTTAAGTATGTTTTCATTTGTTTATAATTAAGTACATAATTGATTAAAATATGGAACTATACTTAACATATTCTATTTCGATTTCTAAGGAAGTACAGCATTTAATTCAAATTCAAATTCGATCATTGAAATGAGGAAAGCTTTAGATAGTAGATACATTTATGTAAAAAAGCCGGATCTTTTTATCACATATTTGTATGACTTGAACAGTTTATAAATCGCATGTTTTAATTTAACACCAAAGCTTATATAACCGCTCGAGCTCTAGGATTTTAGGCACAATGTGAATAATTTGAGCAAATATAATCGGATTAATTTCTAGTAACACAAGTATGTTAATAAAGTCGAACGGCCTTGTATCATTGAGAGAATAGGTGCTAATGTTCACTAATTTATTATTTCTACGTGGGCGAAGGAAATTTGTTGGTGATTTTTAAATTTTATAGTGTCATAAAATATTGACATGATTAAGTGAGACACAGGTATTACAGTTTGACAAAAACAGAGAAGGTGGTTACAGGCATCCCGCTGATAAATTTTAAATTGATTAATATTGTTTATGATCATACCGACAGCTGGAAAAATAAATTATGAATCCGCTTTAAATTAAAAAAATAGCAATTTTTGTATGTTTTGGTTATATTTATCTCATATCAAATTACATACCTACCTAAAGGATAATATTTTAAAATTAGGAAATCAACAAGGATTAATTATTAAATTAATAATGAGCATAAAAATCTTATCACCCAGAGATACAGATCACCAAGCAGTGGCCTAACAACCCAGATTCATATAATAAGGTTTGCACTCAAAATCTTATTTAAAAAAAATAATAATATAGTTAGCCAACACAGAGTTAAAATAATAGATAAGTAAATATGAGTTTAGTTATTTCCACAATCACTTTCCAGATATTAAAAGTGTGTTAAAATTTAAATTCCTTAGCACAGTTTGATATTTTTAAAGTGAAAGTATCAACTACACTTAGAAAGGAAGGCAGTAATTGTAAAATGTTTGTAATAATTACGTCGCATTTCCTGCCATACAAGCTTGCAGCTTAAAAAGTAGGTATAATACATTTCCAATGATCGGCTATTACAAGCATCTACCACTAACATTTTAATTGACTTGTGTATTGAAATTCTGATAAAGGTATTATGCACGTATTATGTAATACCTTAAGTGTTTATAAAATGTACCCAAAGAGTTTCTAAGAACCCTAAAGAGAAAAAAAACTTAATAAAAAACAATAATGTCGTATTGATTGGTATATAAAATAATTATGTAAGTAAGTACCTACATTATTATTCGTGTACAAATTTTTCTTCATTCATGAAAACATCTATTGAAGCAATTATGCCAACTGTTAATTTGAGAAGCTTTTTAGAGCAAGATAATAAAATCACAACATTCACACAGAAACGGAGCACTAGCATATATATACCTCAACTATATTAAATAATATCCCAATTAAATATGTTATTCGTTTCATCATACAGGATATACGTATCGATACAGCGGCTTTCATTGGAAAAGGTATTCTATGAGAAAAACAACGTCTAAGCTCTCACGGGAAGAAATGGAAAACAGACAGACAGACAGTAGGGGGTCTGGAAACTGTTTTTATTAGAAATATTAAGGATTGCGGATGTAATGTGTGGGATATGAACGGATAGTGCGAGGTCGTTTGTTCACCTTTGGGTGTGGTCATCTGTGTGAACGAGAGCAAATCGTATCGATATTAACGGTTTTATTTCGAATGCGAAATTAAAGGTCGATTTTTGTAGACATTGCGAGTACTAAGTACTGTTTGTATGTTCTTTTGTTGAAAACTTTTTTAGGATTAATACTTATTGCATTTTTTCGATTGAATATGTGTGTGATTTTTGCAACGAGCGTTTGCGATTTCAGCATTAAATGCTATGAAAAAGTCGTATTTGCATTTTATGTTTACGTGTTTATACAACAAATAAGTTACCTAATAGATATTTCGCAAAACAACTATCTAGGCAGAAATATGTACATGTCTTTAATAAAATAATCATTTAGTAAGTAATTTATATTCATTTAAATTTATACAAACGTTTTTAAGGTATCTTTTATCAAATATAAATACATTAACTTTTTACAATATTTAAACAATATGAGATGAAGGTAATTCATTAATGATTTGAATATACATATATATACTCGTATTCGGAGCATCATAACACATGACACAAATACATATTCATATACATTATGTATGTGGAGCTTACAAAATTCGAAAGTGGTTTTATTATTATGAAAATGATTTGTTTTCTCCACTATGGTAAAACTAGAAAAAGGTGTATCAATACCTTGTTATAGTTATTCAGAACATAATAAATTATAATAATATTTATCAAAGTCAATTTAAATACATGATTTCTAATCCCTAACCATGATGTATACAAAACACTTTATAAAGTTTTGTAAAATTGTAAAACTAGGTTAGGTACATCTATTTTACATTGGTTGGATCGTTTTTATAAATCATATCTATATAATACGTTGTAACGTTACAAGTAAATAGGAGTATCCTCCTAGTACGAGTGCTACACCAAGCTTTTAGTTACTTCGAACTTCGATCCGAGAACTCGATTGTCCAATTCTCGCGCCAGCCACCATTTTTTTTTATTTTTTTTTTATTGTGGAGAATGCATTTAGGCATACCCAGGGCACTCGGGGGAAGAGCCCTGGGTTATGTCGGAATAACCCTGCTGAGTGCAGGGTCCTACCGACTAAACTTCACTCGCGCCAGCCACCAGCACCATATGCCATTAGATTGAATTATAGATAACGTTATATTCGACTAATATAACCATTACGTTGCGTATAATATCAGGTATATATGCATTCGCATACATAATTACAAATGAGACCTGTTTGAAGCAGCTCTCCTTACACACGGACAGAAAATCGTAAATAATAATCCGTTATTCACTTTCAGGTTTGTGGGACAATGCAGGCTAGTAATCCTTGAGAATACGAATGTTTAGAAATGTTAATTTATTCTATTCTTGGTGATGTTTTTATTATTGTTTATGTTTTGTTGGATGTGTTAGAGATAGGGTTGCTGAAGTCTGAAACCTATTGATTTATTCGGAGCTTTAAAGTTTAAATACACAGTGATTTTAGATTTCCATTTAAATACCATTGAATATTAATTATAGTGTGTAATTATGTATAGTAGGTATAATAAACCCAAAATATTAATAGAGTATAGGTATGTAATGTATTAATTAGATAATTTTCACTTGGCCAATCGAAACTATAGGTAATTACAATTTCTGGATGTTTCTTATTAAGTTAAACAATGTTAATTAACTATAATATATTGCGCAATTAGGTCAACTAAACAGACAAGACCTTCATATCCTTACATGGCTTTTAGACAGGCACTTAGTAGGATTAAAATATTAAATAGATCCGACATGTTATTGCTGTTTATTTAACAGACTGTAAAATTAATTTAACATTTAATAGCTACATTCAAACCTATTAAAATTTACAACACATTGTTTCTCATTTTAATAGTGGTGAAATATATGTTATAAGTTACAAACAAAGTCTATAAACTTTACTCAAACGTTATGGCTTAATACAAAAATTGTAAAACATCTTGAAGCCTCTGGCTCCTGAGACACAGTTTTAACTAGTTCAGGAGTCGAAGGATTCATTATCTAGACCTTTACATTATTATGTCAATAAAGATTTTTATTATTTTTTTTTTATCTTATCAAAAATTTTCTTAGTGCTATTACGTAGTATATTATTATTAGTCTGTGGTGCTACTATACATGATTATTCATTATTGGATATGTATATTGTCGTTATTAAGGTATACAATTTCTTCATATAGAAGTGAATACAAACGATCTTATTTTGCAGCGATGCACTGAGATGGGCCACAGTGAGGGTAGTCCGCGAACCCCGGACCTGCCGCCTCTTCCGCCGCCCATACAGCCTTGTAGCGGCTTCCTTGGCAATGTAAGTACTTTGCTTTATAAATTTAAACAAAATTAAATAGATAGAACAAGATATAAGAACAGAAATCTCTTGTGGGAAACATACTCGAGAAATTTTTATGACTATCATCGCTTGTTCATTATGTCATCGAATGTTTGAACTTTCGCTTCAGAATGAATTTAATTTATAATTTATTTTAAACGGATTTATTATTATATAAACAACTGTATTATCGCCAAGTACTTCCGTCATTACAAAATAGATGCATTTGTAAAGTTGTCAAAGCTTTTTTGGGTTTGAGCAGTGTTTCTTTTTTGATCATCTGGTTTTATGAATACATACATATTATTTTTTTTATCTTGAATAGCAATTTGAACGGAAACGTCGCTTAACCGCTTTAAATACAAATTTTATTTATTCATTAAAATTTTGCACAAATTATGAGCTCTTTTTCTATAGAAATGTTCATGAATCTCATGAAAAAACCTGTTTAAATGGCAAAATATTTAATGTCGTCTCAAAGTCTATATATAATTTTTTTTGTAAGACACCGACAGATGGATAGCTTCCTGTGCACTAACCATGATTGCGTTTATTACGTGAAATAGCCAGATGTATAAGTTTTGTCGCTAAATTACCATCAAATAAATACTGTGCTAGGTAATTTCGACAGTCAGTTTGCAACATTCCTGATCCTGTAATAAATTAAGTAATTATCATTCTAGAACTTTTAAATGGTTTTACCTTTAAAAGTAACTTGTTAAAATTTTTGCAAAGATTCAGATGTATGCATTTCTAATCGATAGATATTTATTTATAAATAGCATATCTACGCCTAACTGCACAATAACATTTGCTAATACAGTAGACTATATAGAAAGGATTGTTTTACAGGTTTTGAGTAAGACTACAAATATTTAAAAGCAACCATTCTCATATCAAATTCGCATCGATCATTTCCCTGATTTCCATAACCAGGCCAGCTTGTTCCACTTCACACGGCGTTTATGCTATTATCACAAAACCAGCCTCTATGTCGACCATAACCATCTTTTGTTTAAATTAATGTTTATAGATAGGTCCATCGGCGCCTATAGTTTCGCCCATAGACATTTATTTGCATAAAAACTCATTTGTTCTAGATTGTCTATGGCTTTGTATTATAAATTTGAATGAGGATTGAGATTGTTATTTTCTTAATTTGCAAGGTTTTTGTCATGTGTATCATTTGAACGATTGACTTTTGTAGAAATATTGTTTATGTTCCTAGCAAAATAGAAAATAATGCAAATCGAAGTAGGTACTTATTCGTCTGAAGTGGAATGAAAACTTTTTTCAGTTTATTTTCATATTTTTTAGTAGTACATATGACATAATTTATATAGTGGAGCCAATTTAATAGGCAACATTTGACGTCTATCAATTTTATCTTCATAGGGTGGTAACCTGCATAAAAACATCGATTAAAGTGAATTAATCGATACGGACTTGAAACATTTGTCAATCGAACTTGAAACACATGTCAATAATTTATGATAATTTTTATTCCCAAGTAATCAATGCATTCGATTCTAGATGTCTGATTTCGATTTTTAGAGTAACGTCTCTGGTATTTAAAAAGAAAAAAGGTTTATTGACACAAAATTGTAGCGACGTCAGTTCTTTAAATCAGAAATTGTTTATTATGTTTAGAATGGTTTATCAGTAAAATCAAATCCTAAAATTACTTATATCGGTCATTATTATAATAAATATGTAATCGTAATTGAAAAAAGTTAAGCAAATGTGCAGTTCTAACAAAACGAAATATCATGTTATTCTATGTTGTCGTTACTAGGTTACGTTGTTGAATTTTGTTGAACTGTCAAATGTTGCCTATTAAAATGGCTCTACTATAATATTATGGTTTTAACTTTTAAGCAAGTTTTAAGAGGTGCTTCAGACAAACCGACAATTTTTGTTCATATCATCAATCATATATGAGGACAGAGCTTTCACGTGAAAGTCGCGACTCTGAAAACCTTATTGTTAAAATATGATAAGTTGAACATAAATAGCGTATTACCACATCAACGCCGAACATTATGACGTATAATAAGACACTTTATTATTAAATCGGCGTAAATGAATGCGAGCGGCCCATCTGTCATACTTTACGAACTTTCCTCGTAAAAGGTTTAACGGTATTCAGAAGAAAGTGATGCGTAAATCAAAGATCTGCTGTCCCTTTCAGCGGCAAATAAGCTGATGATATATGGACCGGCCGGTATGATGCATGTTCGGTGAAATTGTAGCAATGTGTAATAAATTGAGTCGCGCCCTTAATTTATTATCTTTGGGTCGATCATTTATAAATTATCGTTTAAATTGGCAGCGGGGAAATAAATTTATTGTTGTTACGGCCATTTAAGGACGTTTCATTCACTAAGTAAGGATACATATAAGGTAACTAATTTATGGCTCCTCTATAACGTTTATCAAGGTTCTAGTGAAAGCTATTAAAATGAATGTGATGTCATTGCACGTCATTCAAAAGGAACAAGAACAGCGGTAGTGAATAATATGATATCACCACATATAGATAATATATAACACAATTTACATCAACTAATAAACTTATCAGAATTTTTTTGATTTATATGTACAAACTGAGAATATTTTATGCGCTGCATCCCCTAAGGAGGTTAAATAGGGAATCGCGGGCAATAGCCAATACTGTAATATTTATAGCACAGTTAATTAACTGGACATTGTCGGTACTGCGTGTAATAGCAATCTGTTTCTATAACGATTCGCTAAAACCCCAGTGTTATTAGAGATATAAGCAATTTATGCGTTGGACAGTCGCCGGGGGCAGACGCGGCTTAGAGTGCAATCTTCTTAGACCCATAAATTTTGCATCGAGTAGGGTTCCCATGTGGAAAATTCTCTTAGATGTATTGAACGGGAGGTTAATCGTGTAAATGTATTTTGGTCTATAAATTTTATAATTTATGGTTAGCACTATTTAATCTTAAAAATAAATTTAACTCGTTTTTAGAAGTAGTAAATTAAATATGCTTCTTATTCAACTAAGAAAAGCGTCAGCCCCGTATTTCATGTTACGGTGTAGCACGGATGCTTGTTGGCTAACAGCACTAGTAGAGTATTCTACTTATGGAAAAAACATCTTGGCCTTAAACAATTATACGTAATTATTACCTAAATCTGAAATCATAACTCATTATCTCTATCTTACCTATGCATAACGACGGTCTTCCAAATCTGGTAGCCCTACCTGAGCCTGACTAATCTATATTCATGACTCGGATATATCATAAACAAAGCTAAACTGAATGTCTCCTTACGTGAACTATTATTTAATACAATTTTCCGCATTCAGCTTGCAGCTTGACGCTCGCTTTGAATATAAATTCAAAACTTTTCTTTTGATGAAGCTTGTTACCAAGTTTATGAAGTTTTATAAAGCATCGTCATAATGTTCAAATAATAATTGCAACGTGCCAAATTAAAATTTTTAATTGAGATACGTTTGTATGTTAGGTGTATTGTCTATCTAATATCTAATATTATATAAAGGCGAAAGTTTGTAAGGATGTATGGATGTTTGTTACTCTTTCACGTAAAAACTACTGAACCGATTACAATGAAATTTATCACACATATAGAGGGTAACTTGGATTAACACATAGGATAGTTTTTATCACGGAAATCCCACGGGAACGGGAACTATGCGGGTTTTCCTTTGCAAACGCGGGCGAGGCGGCGGGCGGAAATCTAGTATTTAATATTTATGTAGTAGGTATGGTGCTGAGATGTAACCCATCGTATTTTTATGTACTTAATATTAGGTACCTAGGTTGAAAGTTGAAACTTGGCTTTTCTCCAAAGCTTCCAAACTTTTACAATAAAACGGAAAGCTTTTACAGTGAAATAAGTACATAGTAGTAAGTTTACAGTCCACAAAACTGCTGCATATTTTATTTGTATATTCTATTTCATATTTATTTGAGTAAGTATGAACACATTTAAGGAGAGAGTTAATATACCCATAAGAGGTTACAAAAACGAACATAAATAAGAAAGTGGCGATGGCAAAAACAATATATCATAAATCATGTTTAAAAGCACTACATTAGAATGATAATAAGCTAGTTCGATGGTGAGAGCGCTAATTGGCGACAATTCCGTTATGAAGCCGATTTCTGACTGATACATTCTCGTTTGACCGACATAAGTGACATGGCCGATTGTTTTGGATACGTTTCCAACAAGTTTCCAAATACTAAAAGATCAAATAACTATTGGAAACTGTCAGAAGAGCCTCTTAATAAATACAAATGAATCTACCCTTGCGTGTCTGCATTCCACCTGCGTTGGCCGGGGTTAAAAACTGAAATAATATAACCTCATTCGAGATAATGTAACTTTCTATCGGTGAAAGAATTTTCATACTAGATTAGTATCTTATAGTATATCCGCTCCAAACAATCTTTCAAATTCACAACTATATAATAACATATGAATAATAAATAAGTTAATTCGTTATTTTTATTAAGAATCAAGTAAGACACATAAACTTCATTCGTCGAACAACGCCTAACATGAATCAAATGTAAATATTGTTGCGAATTTCATCCGAAGGATCGTTAAAGTCGACAGAATAGTAAACCGCATGACGGAGCATTACCACGACAAACAATACGGGGCAGCGCACGCCTGACCTCAAAGAGCAAGATTACACTCATTTCTCTTTATTTTATTCTTTATAAAACGAGCAGGATGGTTACCATGACTTATAGCAATATTTAATCCAGAGTGAGAAAGTGATGGCGCTAGACGACCTATATAGCGCTGTCATTTTTCCACACTGGAAATAATACTGCTTTAAGACAGGTACGGGGACAGGATGCGCTTAGAGCAACAAGAAGTCTAGCCGGTGCTTTTTGTATAAACTACGGATGTATTAATATTCGCCGGACGGTCTACTATTTTCTTGCTCGGTACAATGAACTTTAATAACCATAATGAAGGCTTCGCGGGTTCCGAAGCGGATACTTTTAATTCGTAGCTGTATGCGAATTTTATTAACAATATGTGTTCTTGATTGGCTGTAGTGGTTTTTTGGTGATTGGTCATTAAAACTTTGTCAATTGCCTAATGAATCTAGGAAGTCTTATAGAATTATATTCCATCCTTATTCTACGAAATAACATTATTAAAAAGACATTGTTACTTTTAAATAATTTATGTGCCAGCACTGCTATATGCATATTAAATGAAAGTCGCATACAATTTCAATTTACCCATCGTAAATTCGAAATGGGAAGTAATGAAATTTCGTAATAGCCGCAGACAGCTCTCAATTTGTAAACAAGGAGTGGTTTGAATGTGGAGCATCGTTGCATCGGCCATACATCTCGAAGGAAAGCGTAGGAGGCGACGGCGCCTAGTCTCTCCCACGAGGTGCAAACTTCATAGACTTATATATTATTATCTGTGGAATATTTCAGACATTCGCCTTAACGTTTATGGTCTATGGATTCTAGAATGTTCCTAGGGTGAAAGCTGCGTGATGGGTATTTATTGATTAGGTTATTTATTACGGAGTAAGCAATATAAATGACCGTATAAACTAATTTTATTGCGGAATATACCTGTTTAAGTAAAGGTATTAAGTATTAAAACATTTATATAATTTATTAATTGGTTCTAATTAAGTACCTATCGTTATGTCGTTTGTTATAATAAAATAATGTAATATGTATCGAAAGTTGTAAGCTCGGTGGAATATTAATTTATATTTTATTGCATTGCAAAAAATTATTTTTGCAATGCAATAAAATATAGAGATTTTAATGTAGATAGTTTTTTACTCAATAAGTACAATTTAGATGATAATTTTAACATTAAAATCATCAGTCCATTCATCAATTTCACATCTAGGAAGGAATAATAAATGAGCACGGAAAAGTATAAAGCAAGTACGACGGGATCTTCAGTGAGACCGCACATGTTGTGTAACAGTAAAACAGGCTCAAGCTAATCGCCGATATGCAAAACATCAATTAACACCGTTTCACCGTGTGGGTACTGTGAACATTCATTATACTATGGTAGGGCTGATAGAGATCGATTATTCGTTATTTATATGATGATATCTATTGGTGAGGAAATTGGCATGTCGACGAGTCAAGAGTACGACGACATGTGACATCTGCCAACGTTCACTTGGCCAGCGTGGTGGATTATGTCCTGAACCCTCATAGAAGGCCCGTGTCCCGGCAGTGGGGATGATGATGTTCCATTGGATTGTCTTATTCTACAGAAGTGTAGGATTCATGTCCGTCAAATGCTAATCTATTATGAAATCTGAGAGGTGTAAAAAATATTTTTTCTTGTAGTTTTTTTTATGATGTGGCTAATTATTTTTTTTTGGTAGACGTGTTGATTGCTTTATTTGTATAGTCGTATATATTTTACATCCGTTACTAAATTCAAATATTGAAAATATTGCTTTTCTCAAATAATAAATGAAAAAAAATATTAGTTGTTAAAGTTTTGGTTTGTTGATTACAATTTTTAATACTAATAGATTTCTAAATGACTTCCTTCCATAGAAATCGACGATGAAAAAATATAAATAGATTTCTATAAAATAGTTACTTATCTTAAATGATAATAAATTTCTTTTAAATTATCTGCAGCTAATAAACTTGTGTGGGAATCTACATAAAATTTAAATTTCAAGAATGTATAACATGTAAATCCTGAAATATATCCGGTATATAAGCTACATGTACCACTTAAATAATAGTAATTTTACCTTAAACGCTTCGTTCTATTAAATACAAATTTAATTCTCGATAATTTACGAGGTCTGTAACAATAGCAAAGTATTTTGATAACGTTTAGTCATTACATTGTCCCTTATACGGTGCGAATAACAGTACAATAATATTTGGACTAGACTTATGTAATTTTGATTTGCAATTGTTCAATTCCGCTTGGGGTTAAACAATTTGAAATCGTTTGGTCATAGTTCACATAAATCTTGTTAAATTGAGTTATAAATAGGAACTGAATGTAAATTACATTGAGCAACAATTCTGATTTCAATTGAGTCTGTTAGAAACAAAAATAACGTTTTTCATGCTCATTAATTTGTTTGCTTGGTCTTCTATTTGGAAATTCGTTAATAGATTTTTTTGTTACCCAATTTGATCTACTAACAAGGTACTTTTTGCCGCGCTGTAAAAACTTTGCAAAGCCCGGGGCATTTCTTGCTAAAGTCTAGGTTTTACCCTAGAACCTAGACATCGAACAAAACCAAAAGGAACTAAATAAGTATACCTCGATCGAGATCAAGTTTTTAACAAAGCAACAAGAGTGACATTTCAATGTGCTTTGAATTTGCTCTTTTTAAAACAAAAATGCAGCGTCAGTGTTTAATTGATGGCCTTATAGAGAAACTTACCGCACAATTAGATATTATTCCGATATGCTTAAATGTACTTGTATTGTGTACCTACTTCATACATTCAGGTTACTTGGGTATATTTAATGAGTTGACATTTTTAAAATATGATTTTACAACCTTTTTATGGTTGTAGTTTTAATTTTATTAACATGCTTTTCAAATTTATAAAGAATAGAAAAAAATTGATAACGATCTCGCCTCATGAATAGTTGTTTTTGAAAATTGAATTTTGTTTATTTATTGTATGGGAATGAAAATTTTTGTTAATCAATAAAAGATAAAAATCGTAACTATGACTATAAAGGTAAGTTATTTTCAAAATTTGTTTTTCAATTATTTTTAAATATTCGTAATAAAAGTGATAATATTATGTAAAAAAACTTTTTGAACACTTTTTAATGGTGCTATAGATTGCTCAAAAATCCAAATAATTAAACCATATTATTAACAAAACAAACAATGTAAACAATTACACGCACACATATCTTCAATATCGCTCTATGTAATCGATAATAAACGAAATAGCTTATATACATAAAGTACCAACCAGTATAAATAAAGTTTTTGTGTTGAATTAAATTGCCGTGTCGATAATTATTTGCTCTTTACGGAGATCTCACGTGAAATACTGGTTTTCAATTCAATTGAAATCTATAATTGGCGTCAAAAGCTCTTAAGCTTAGGCTGTTCTGTCAATAGTTTGATCGTATAGATTTTAAATTCAAAGGTTGTTGAAGTTTTTTTTAATAGCGTTATACAAGGGCTTAATTGGGATATAGATAAAGGTACAATTTAACATGTTTCATTTGAAGTGACGTATTTTATAATAAACTTAAGAATTTTTTGATGGTTCAAAAGCCTGGCTTGGCTATTTGTAATATTCTAATAGTGTAATATCAATATGGTAATAATATTTTCTGTCTATTTATCATTTTATTTTATAAAAAACAGTTCTCATGTTTTAGTTATCCTATTACGTCTAATAAGTAATTTTTAAAGAGTCGTGTACGTGAAATGTCACGTTAGTAATAACTTATAAACAATGTTTGAATAACAAATGAAAAATGTACCCTAGATTATACAATATACTACTACCTACTACGCACTTTTGATATGAATTAAATAATCATAATAATATATTAAATTATCTAAAATTGTACTTTCTTACAAAGTATTGTTAAGGCCAATGCCAATCAAAAATATTTTTGTACATCATAGATTTAAAAAAAAACCTTCGTAAAATTATACTTTTATCTACGTTGTACAAAAAACCTTTTATATGTTTCTTATGTGCTAATAACACATGTATAAAAATTATCTCTGTATTTTGTGGTATAAGCTATCGACTCTATCACACAATTTGATTGACAGAAAACGCAACTGTATTCCGTTTTTTGCCGATCGTATCACGTATATGACAAATCCTCTAGTATCAATATGGATTTATTACCGTTAACATAATGTGACTTAGAAAAAAATCCCAAAAAAATATAATCCGTAGCTATAAAAAGTTAATGTTAGAATACGGTATATGACGCATGGACTATTCATTATTATAGGCATAGAAAAGTGTTGTGTGGATGTCGAAGCAGCTTGATTGGTTGTCTAATCCTGACTTTGCAAGACTTAATTCCAGTTCGATTTTGGTTACAAGACTATACATTTATATTGTTAGTTGAGTAATCTTAAACTACGTCAATGTAGAGCATATTACTCTGAGGTTCTTCTAATTTTTATTAGACATCATAACGTAGCAACATTTTAATGATACCTCAGCGTACAAACTTATAGAAATGTCGCTAAAAATATTATAACAAAATAATTATTAGAACCTAAAACTATCAGTTATAGTACATCAGAATCTTTTTACTAAGATATAAATCATAGTAAACACGACATGCAAAGTATACTAATCTTGTACAATAATATCTGCGTAGTTAATTTCCCCTGAGTGACTATAGTACGGTCTATGCATAGAAATCTAAATAACAAGACACATAGAAGTGCTAAAATGTCAT
>CAJQZN010032875.1:0-22162 GCA_907164685.1 Colias eurytheme
ATTTTAATTATTCCGCTATTCAAACTGGCTGAATACAATCCCATTTAAAAAAGAACGTGTAGCTGAACTTTATTTTTTTATCTATGCTCGTACTGGCTGTCAAGATTGGAATAAAAAAAAGTTTACGCCGTGTCAATGGACACCCAAATGACGTCTAACCGCAGACACGAATGTGAAGATCATTCGGGCAACTTGTAGCTATTAACATAATTTTAAAAGAAAAGCGAGTAAATCGAGCCGAGATCGTAGTAAAGATACTGGCGGCAATTAAGAGGTGTATTTGCATAGTGATGCCACCGCGTGCCCGTTTGACATTTGAGTCCGCCATTTTGCTTATCTTACGGCGTCTTATCATTTTCTAAGAAACATCGAAATATGAGCGCCATTAGATGGTCGTTTTTACGCATTTCGAGTTGAACGGAGGTCTTGAAATTTTCCTTAAATGTAGCAGTGGAAAAATACTTTAATTCATATGAAAACACTTTAAGACTTAAAAAAATTGAGGGAACTAATTAGTTCCCCATTTTTCATAATATCTGTCTTTTAATTACCTATTTCGGAATTAAAAATATAATTAGAACATTAAAGAAAGCTATCCCAGTCATAAACAAGAATAGCTAAATGAATTTTTACCTAAATCTCAGTAGGGCCAGAGCATGCGTCGAAATGGTCGTAAAAATTATCATTTGTGAAGCAGTAACTTTTTGTTTACGACCTGTTCTCCGATGATTATGTAATAAACGTCTATTTTTAATTAGAGTGTTTTAATTTTAACGACGTTTATAATCACGATGATGGCTGTTAAAAGCGTTGAAACAATAAAATCGTAACGATGAAGTGAATTTAAAATTAACAACTGTAATCTTTTCGGTTTGGATGTTTTGGATATTAAAAAAGAAAAATATAATCGCGTTTAAATGTCTGTGAATGTAAATCATTATCTGTGAATGGCATGACGAAACAAGCGCAGAGATTACAAGTTAACTTTTCCGATCAAACACCATAGACAAAGCTTAAATTTTACACGGGTGGATTGGCACAAGCAACCCTTTGACAATCAGAGAACTGGGGTGACAAATTGCTGTCAGTTTATTTTGTTTATGCCCCTAGCTTAATGTTGTGTTCTATTTAAATTTTAGTAATGAGATTCCAAACCAAATGGTACCCATTAATGTTATCTTGGTTAACAGATTCCTATTTCAAAATGGCCATTAGGTTTTTAACGTAAGTTGAATTTTATACACATATTAACGTCTCCATAATATTATGTATTATGATTTTAAGGGACGCATGTACATTTTAAAACACATTACAATAACATAAAAACTAATTATTATTTACAAAATAACCTCTTACTAGCAAAATTTAACGAAATAAATTAAGCCACTAATCAAAATTCGGGTACCAGTATACAATAAGATAGTAGAGGCTAATCTAAATGCCGTAGCAATAATTCAAAACAAGAAGCGCTGATAAGAAAGTTTCATTAGGCGAGGTTGAATTTAAAACCGGGCTTAATAAGGTTTATGGGGGTCCACGGGACCTCACCTGTGTGTTTAGGAAATGGATTACTGGGCGTATTTTCTACACACGCTTTTAATTTTTTCGCAAATACGTTGTCATCGTTTTTGTGTTATTATTGGAAGGAATTAAATTGTGTTTTCTTTAAGTTAGGTTAATTTTAATTGCTATTGGATTATTTTTTATTGCAAAGTTGAACGCTTTGAAAATGCGTGTGACTTAAATGAGCAAGCCTATACCAAAATAATTAATAATATAATTAGTTTCATATTTAGATATATAAATTACTAGCTGCTCCGCGCGGTTTCACCCCCGTGGCTCCACTCCTGTTGCCCGTAGCGTGATGAAATATAGCCTATAACCTTCCTCGATAAATGGGCTATCTAACACCGAAAGAATTTTTCAAATCGGACCAGTAGTTCCCGAGATTAGTGCGTTCAAACAAACAAACAAACAAACAAACAAAATCTTCAGCTTTATAATATTAGTATAGATTTGAAGGTAGGTAGTGTGTTTATATTCGAATCATAGGTTTCTTAATGCAATGTTTAGTTTAAGTTTTTAATTAATAATTTTGTTCTGTATGTACCTACGGCGGTATCTAAAAACGCAATTTCCCAAAAATATATGCAAATGAAGCGAAATCCGTGTGTGTGTCCTTCAGCACCGCCGAAAGCGATGTACCAGGAGAGCAGAGGACGCCGGAGCTAACCCCTTCGGTTGATAAATGGCCAATTATCCGACCCTACTGTTGCTTGCCTATTTTGAATTGCTTTTTCGTTTAGATTAATATCTAAATAGGATAGATACGATCCCGTATCTACGTTGTTTTTAACGTAAATTTTCGGCTTTTGTTTTTCTTTCATTGTTCGCGACCCCATTGTGTTTCTTCATTATGCACGTTTACGGTTTTAAGTTTTGCGCTAACAACGGTTTGGTATTACCGTGTTTAATATGTGAAGAATTCATCTTATATGTAATATGTACCAAACCCCTCTATGTACCTACTAAATACAAAACTACTCTACCAATGTTGATAAAATTTTAATTAAAATGTATGTTTTTATTAATTAAAGTGCGAGCTACAAAATTTTAATTCATATATTTTTGAGCTGTAGTACCATTTACCAAAATGTCTCAACAAAATGAGCTGTTAAAACAAAATCGATTTATCAAAACGCCCAATTTTAAAGAACCACGACAAATACATAAAATTTATGCAAATTGCGCTAATGAAATTCAAATCACAGAAATGCGTATTTATATTTTTAGTGATTAATGTCCCGATAGCATAATATGAAATTGAAAATGCAAAAAGTGTAAAACCGATTAATATTTGTCACAAAATAACTGTTTGTTAAATAACGAAAACGAATTTACATAATACAAAATTAGTTATATTTCTTTAATGAACTGCTTTACGTTGTGTGATTAATTCGTGATAATCTATAACGAATGCTTCATTATAATATAACAACAAATATTTCAAAATAAAAATAAAAAAACATTATAAACCTTCTTAATTCTTTCCAGCCTGTCAAAATGTCAAACCAATTTAAAAACGAATTAGAAAAATAATCTCGCGGTAAAAATTTAAATTTGGAATTTGGAACACTTGCTCTCATATGCTCTCATATGCCGCGAATGGTTTACACAAATAATCGGTTCTGTAAACGTGGTTTAAATTTAAACAATAGTTTTATTTATTTATTTATTTTCAATAAACAAGTTGCAATTTCACGGCGTCCGATTGCGCGATCACATCTACGGTAACGCTAAGGGCCTCTAATGGCGTCGGCCCTTAAATTTTTAACTTTATTTATAGTCTTTTGTTGGCTATCGCCTGCCGTCATCTATTCGTTATGATTCGGCTTGTACTACACGTTGTTAAAATACTTCTCTTATCTTAGTTTCTTGATTAAATCGTTAATTGTTTTTCTATTTGTTAGCGGGAAATTAATTGTTGACTGTTCTATAATAACATAAAAGAACATAAAATATCAGCTAAAATTATATTATTTTTAATTTATGTAGTTTAAAATATACGGTCTAATGCCTTTAGTTCATTCAAAAATTGAATTCCACCGCAAACGTCACTTTTAATGTCTGTATCATAACTAGCTACAGACAAAACAGACTTTCTTAATTACAGATAAAATATAACTCCAGATGACACATGACGTAGGAACGAGATGGAGAGATAACGCTTGCTCTGTCATCGCATAACTCATTTCTAATTACGCGATTCGTATCTAAATGACACGTCTTGGATTCTCTTTGAATGATCTGATTTCTTATTTAACGTTTGATCCCATATTTCTAGGCATGGCGTAAGTCTTCATTAAAATATTTGGTCGAGATGGAATTGGGAAATTTGAGCGCTTTTCACTTAACCTGAGACACAGTAGAGCGTTACAACAGAACCACTACTAAGTCCAGCTTTTAGTAAAAAAAGATATGTAGGGTCAACCGGGGCAAATGCAACTATGGGGCTATGGCAACTAGTTATCATAACTAATTTATTAGAGTTGTTGTAATAAATCGCCACCTATGATTCAATAACTCAACGACTAATAAATCTTACAAGTAATAGATGGTGCCCCTACGATGAAAACTATTTGATTGATAGGCCATTTTGTCAAACCGCTATTTTGAAGTTGGTGTGCGTAAAAACAGGTGTCGAGTTTTACAGACAAAAAAATTGTTTAGGAGTGATTTTTTGCAGGTGTTTTTGATTGGACACGATTATCACAAGCCGTTGAGCATATTTCATTTATATTTTTAATGCGTTAGTTGACTCTATTTTGTGTTATTGATGCAGTTACAATTGCCTCATCAAAATTTCACTGTGGGGTTATTGCAACTGTGAGGTTAGTTACAATAGCCCCTTATATTTTTGTATGAAACTAAAAACACTAGTGATGTGACAGTGTCGATATTTTTATTATGTATCCTTCTTGGTAGTCAAAATATACTTTCTTTATGATTAATTAAAGAAGAACCATCGATTATTTCTTCGATATTATACCCAGAGACGGGTTCATAAGTAAAATTAAAATTAGATAAAGCGTGGTTAAAGACTATAAGTAACTAAAAACGATAGGTAGGATAGTTCTGTGATTGTTCAAGTAATTTTTAGATAACGGTTGATTAACTAATAAACGTATTTTGTTTGGTTTATGTTTTTAACAATATTTAACACAAAGAATATTATTTGTTCTGACCAAAAACTAAAATTGACTTAGTAGGTAGTACACTGTATTTTTTTTTGTTGCGATTTAAAGTGGTAAATCAAAGTAGGTACATGAGATTTTCCTCTAAATAATGCGGCGCCATCTACGATCGCAACGTTATTGTATAGATAACGTTATTGTATATATATATAGAATAATAAAAATATATCGATGAATAAGTTTTTTGCATTCCCCACACTAATTCTCTAACAAATAGTTGCATTTGCCCCACATTTAGAAAAATAAGATTTTTCCTGAAAACTCGTCCTTGCTACACGGTAATCCAGTTCAAAATCCTATGAATAACATGAAATATCATAAATATATTCTATATTCGTTGTTTTATATGAAATAGAAGAAGAGCTATGGCAGTTAGTTGCATTTACCCCCGACTAGGGGTTAATGTAACTTTTTCTACCAATTTTAGGAAATATTCTCACTACCAGTTATTTATAAGACTACTGTATTGCTTGATTGGTTTAAAATAATCTTGAATAAATACAAAAAACAATAAATGGGTCAAATAAATGACCAAATATAAAAGGAGATAACTGCAACCGATCAAACTTGAGACTTGTTATTTTTTAGTTGCATTTGCCCCGGTTGACCCTATATGATATTATTGATAAATTCTCCGAAGGCCCGTTTGATGTAGATTGCCAGCTAGTTTTTGTCGTAACGGTATGGATAATAAAAACCAGTTATCTCTTTTAATACAATCTAATTACAACCGTTAGCGATCCTAATTATTTCATATATTAAATACTACTTCAATGAAGATAACATTATAAGCGTCCACGTTTAAACAAATCTCCATCTAATAAATCGTATAAATTAGCGAGTAATTAATCTTTTTCTTAATTCAAACATTCAGCGCTAATGGAGTTAATCAGTTTCCGAGATAGCCACGGGCAAACGGACAGGTCTAAAGTTTAATATAGATTACGCAAAATGGACAGACAACATTGTAATATATAGGAGTTGTTAATAATTATGCAAAACATGGCTAAACAAGCTATCTGTGACAGTCATGAGATCATAACTTGCAGGTGTGTTTAAACCTTGGGTTAAACTATAAGTTATTTGAAGATTGAAAAAATACGCCTAGTGTGACAAGTACAGATACAAGCCTATCTCGATTTCAATTATACAGTTGTGTATTATAAATTTGTTGTTTGTCAATCAAACATTAACGGCTTACAGATTTAAGTTTAGCATATAGATTAAAACGCCAATTCTGAGGTATTGCTATCGAGAAATCGGTAATAGTAATGCCAAACCTCATTGGGCAATGTATAAAACTTAAAACTTAAAAGGTATGCATGATATATGAACGATATCAATCAAGTATAAATGTTTTGTTCGTAAAGAATAATAAATAAAATGTAAAAGCGTCTGTGTACGTTCACGTCAACATTTTGTGGCGCGCTGTCAAATAATAAAATCAAAATAAATGCGTGCGGTGGCCATCGCTGATCGAATCACATGAACAAACAAACTCTCATCTTTTCAATTTTTAAAACGTCGGTTCTAAATTTAAACTGAACATTCTAATTGACAGCCATAATATTTTTAAAATTTAATTTACCTTCTAATTTCGAGTCGAAAATTTGCGTTCCAAATTCAAAATACCTACTTAAGCCGTTTCGATGTTCGAAATAAATTTCGAAATCTAATTTTAGTTGTCAAAACAGCCAGTTTGAATTTCAAAATTGGAACGCATTCTAAACAAAGCCGCCAACATAAAGATCGGCTCACACGGGGTGTGTCGCAACTCGCAACTCGCAACCAACGTCCCGTTGCGATCCGCGCACATTTATCAAATTAATGGCGCGCGAATCAGTTTTAAGGGCACCTGATGGCTGTTGTGACGTCACAACAATCTTTGAACATCTCTATCGAGAGCGTATTTATTGCATATAAATCGCTGTATTTACTCGAACAAAAACCTTTGTGCAAATAATTCAATTGTTTATTACAATCGCTGTAACGTCGATGCCGTTTGAATAAAAACTGTCACATTTGCAAGTTCTAGCAACTTGAAAAGATAAACTGTTTACAAAACGATATATATCAATGGTGGTCACAAACAACCTATTAAAAATTAACATTGAAACATTAATATCTGATATTTATTATGGTGTTTTATTTATAAGTTGTTCGGTCGAGACCTAACCTTTGTTTAACGACGGTTTAGCGTGTCGATGCAACCAAATTAGCATTGTGCAAGTTAATTGAGCGTGTCGCAATCGGAGCTAAGAAATGTTGATTATCACAAATAAATTGCTTTCACACATAAAGACATCATTGTGTATAATTGTTATAAATTGCGCCCTCGAAGAAATGGAATCGTGCAGTGTGTAGTGATGCATAACCCCTTTGATTACGATTATTCAAAAAATGTTCTTTGTTAGAATGGAATTTATTTAAATTAGGAATGCGTCGTTCGATTTTAAAAAGTTTATTGTCTAATTAAAATAATACGTGATTATATCTCTAATGGATTTTTAATACGCCTTGGCATGAGACGAGCGGAATCAAAAGCGATCCATCACTGTAAATTAGTTCTCGCGGCGGCCGCAGCGGCCGCACGGCGCTGCTGTCGCACTCATTAGTGGTCGACGAATTGCTGCGCGTCTATGTTGCCCTGGTACCCACAATTAAAAATACCAGTATGAATTTATACTCATTTTATTAATAAATATTAAATTTTATGCGTGTGAATGTAGAGTATGAAATTATTGTAAATTTTGTACATACTGATACGTTTTATATTTTAATATGAAGTCAAAATAATTATTTCTATACGGACGAACTGACTTTAACATTTAAGGAACCGCAGTACCGTATTCCGTAAGATTTAATTTTTATAATAAATCTAGATAATAACTATTAGCTTTTTTTTTACATTTCCTTTCCTACCAGATTGCCTGGAATAGATTGTGTAGCAAAAGCCTTATTCTTGCGAAATATGCGCAAAAAATAAGCCTTATTGTTAACACTGAGTCATATGTACTTTCATTTCTTACAAACCAAATAAATAAGCTACAGATTACTTATCTCAAAAACAATACATACATTACATTACCTATACATAAACTACAATATATATTATTTACCTTAACCCCTTTAATCTTAAATAAATTCGGCAAGGACTAAGGAGCATTCAGTGCAATATGGTGCCGTGATCATCGCGTACGGAATTCGCGTACCAATGGCAGGGGGGCAGGAAATACGCGGAAAATGTACAAATTAAAATAATATGTTACCACGTTTTTGGCTTAAAAAATAATAAATCTTCATTGATATATTTTTAGTTCGTAGCATTAAGAATTACAGTGGCTGAAGGTAAATTTGTATTTTTATTCCATTTTTAAAGTGAAACTTTTATTACATCGTCTCAAACTTTTTGGTCTGTGTAGCGCATGTCGCGTGTATCGCGGCTGCCGAGTAGGTATACCTACTCGGCAGCCGACCGTCACGCGACATGCGCTACACAAAGCAGTGTTCGGAACCGTTCGAACAGTTTCACTTTTACCGTGGTTTCATAAAACCACACAACATTTTTTTTTATTATGTAGGTGTATTGATAGTAGAAGTAACAAAAACAGCTACTTGCTGTGTATTAAATAAAAAACATCAAATGCAGTTCATTAGCAAATTTATCTGGCTACCATATTTGTTTCAAATTACAAACAAACAAAAATCGAATTCTTACATAAATCGCTATCGCTTATCAAAACGCGTATCTCTTGGCCCCACTGAAACAAGATGTTTTGACAACATCTGTGACAGAACGATATTTACTGCTATTTATGTCGCCCTGGTAATTGGAACCGTTAATCATACACTTTATTAAGTTATCCTTTGTTTATTATTTAATTAATAATATAATAACGTAAATAATAAATGAAGAAAATAAATAATAATCCTTTGACATAAGATTAATTTAATTCAACTTCTTTTAGCAGCAAGTACATTTTAAAAGTTCAGCATCCAAAAATCTGATGAATTTTGGAATTTTATTTTACTAAACTGTAAGTTTTAAGAACCTTCCACCGTTTTAAATAACGTGGATAAAAACCAAGTTTTCTATTTTCCATGAAAACAAGACTGCGCACTTAAATTAATGTGTTTTCCCCTATTGTTAACTTCAGGTCAAAACTATAAGGGTCAAATATAACTGCTAATATTGCAATGTTCAACTGTAACACATGGCCAAAATAGGGTGACGATTACGAACGGATCGGATTTTACGAGTACACTCGTAACTTTGCGTAATTAAGGTTAAGTCGCGTCGAGTGAGGTGCCGTCTTGGATGGGTCATGTAATTGCGTGAGACGGTTAGCTGGTAGTAACAATGTTAGTTAATGTCTATTGTGGGTTTAAATACCTAATAAACATTACACATTTTACAATCTAACATCGAAATAACGTAAAATAAAACTAACTAGCAGTACAACCTTATTTTTCCCGTGGTACATATAGCATTGGCATTCAAGAATCACGTTCATCATAGAGAAAAGACTTTACAAAATCGGTCCAGTAGTTCCTGAGATTAGTGCGTTCAAACAAACAAACGACATCTTCATCCATTCTTCATCTTACATGTCCTTTATTTTTATGGTTGCCTGGAAGAGATTGATTTTAAGCAATAAGGCCGCCTATTGTACACTTTCCAATTTTATGTATTCATTTATTTTAAATTCCTGATAAATGTACAATGAAGATTAATTTACATAAATAAAAATAAATAAACGACTGTACAAGACCACCAAATACAAAAATCTAATTCAAACATTTATTTATTCAATTAGACTTTTTCTAGAAGCACTTTTGAATCGTCATACCAATTTTTTTACATTTACCACCGATACATACAGACCTATTATATAAAAATACATATAAACTTATATTACAAGACATGTATACGAGCAATTGTTTTGATCCCAGGACAATAATTGGGCGCCAATAATTGTCTAATTTGAGGCACTTTCTATGCGCCACGGACCTCGGATTCATAATATCAGGAAAAATATTTATCGCCCCATACCCCCGGGGATTATTTCTGGATATTTTGTTCTATGTCGTGAATATAATTTTATGTTGTATTTTGGAACTGTGTTCATTATTATTTTGAATAGATTTTTGAAGAAAAAAGTCCTTTACATAAGTACATTTTAAAGAATTTACGATAGAAAATATCCAGTATTATTATGTGGCCAAGTAAAACGGTAATACAAAATTTCTAATCTATACTTAATATTATAAAGCTGAAGAGTTTGTTTCTTTGTTTGAACGCGCTAATCTCAGCAACTACTGGTCCGCTTTGAAAAATTCTTTCAGTGTTAGATAGCTCATTCATCGACGATGGCTATAGGCTATATATCATCACGCTAAGGTCAACAGGAACGGAGCCACGTGGGTAAAACCGCGGAGCGCAGCTAGTTTAAAATAAATAGACAAGAAACGGTTAGCATTTGCAATTGTAAGTTCAAATAAAAATATTTGTAAGGGTGAAAAATCTTCATTACTATTAAAACAATCCTATCATACCCAATGTCAAGACTCGCATCTCAAGGAGATAAAGTAATCCATCAAACAGCATCAACATGTGTCCATCCCGAGTGGCTTAAGGGGATTTCATAGACGCACCAATTTATTCACCCTTTATTTGTTCAGCTATAGAACAAATCTGTAAGATTTGTTTGTTGAAATCTATACCAGAAGCCGTTATGACTATAACTTTAAATATAACTGCTATAGCAGATATAATAAGCAAATCAAGTAATACCATAAAACTTGTAAATAATGACAGGGTTATTGACAAAAGTGCTGATGTTGCGCTTGCTTTTGAAGAATTCTTCAGTAGTGTCCCTGCTACTATTACTAATAGTTTAAATTCGTCTTCAGCACTTGCAGAGACCTTTTTGAGGGACCATGTTGCGGAGTGCAGTACATTATTTGAATTACGACACGTAACTGCTAATGATATTGTTACTGCCTTTAAGACGCTTAATCTTAAAAATACTTGTGATCTTTGGGGAATGTCCGTAAATTTAGTTAATAATATAATAGAAAATATTGCGAAAAATTTAGCTTCCATATTTAATAAGTGTTGTGACTATGGTACATTTCCTAATTTACTAAAGCTTAGTAAAGTTATACCTTTATTTAAGAAGGGCGATCAAGAAGACTGTAACAATTATAGACCTATCTCTATTTTACCAACATTAAGTAAGGTATTCGAGAAGTTAATATTAAACCAATTGAGTAGTCATTTTGCAAATAATAATTTACTGCACACCAAACAGTTTGGTTTCACAAAGGGGCGCTCAACCACAGATGCTGGAGTTGCACTTCTAACACATATATATAAGGCATGGGAAAACTCAAAAAATGCTCTAGGGATATTTTGTGACCTCTCCAAGGCATTTGACTGCGTTGAACATTGTACTTTGTTACGTAAACTTAATCACTATGGAATTAAAGGAAAAGCCCAGAACCTCATAGCGTCATACCTGCATGATAGGATACAGACTGTAGTTGTTAATGGAGAACGTTCTAGCGGTGCGTCAATTAACATTGGTGTTCCACAGGGGTCAATTTTAGGTCCCTTCTTGTTCTTGGTATATATCAATGATCTTCCCTATTATTTGCAGGATAGGTGTGAAATAGTTCTGTTTGCAGATGATACCTCATTAATTTTTAATGTGGATAGGCATGACCCAAATGTTGACGAAGTGAACAGTGCTCTTTTACACATATCTGAATGGTTTACTGCCAATAATTTATTATTAAATGCCAAAAAAACCACTTGTGTTGAATTTTTACTTCCTAATGTAAAAAAGTTGAACAGAGATATTACCTTGAACGGGGAGGTATTGCATCCTACTGAGTCTACTGTATTTCTAGGGTTAACATTGGACGAGAAACTACAGTGGGGAGCCCATGTCAACACCGCTGCAGGTAAGCTCAGTTCTGCTGCATATGCAGTCCGAAAAATAAGGCATCTCACCGATGAAGATACGGCTAGATTGGTTTATTTCAGCTACTTTCATAGCATTATGTCCTATGGAATTCTACTGTGGGGCAGGGCTGCAGATATAGAAACTATATTTATCTTACAGAAAAGAGCCATTCGCTCTATATATAATTTACGTGCTCGGGACTCACTAAGAGATCATTTTAAGAATACTGGTATCCTTACTGTACCATCACAGTATATATTTAATAATATTTTGCATGTACACAAAAGCTCTGACTTACACACAAGAGTAGGAGATAGACACGATTATGGCACAAGGAACAAGAATAGAATTGAAATGCCATTTTTCCGATTAGCTAAAGTTAAAAATTCATTTATGGGTCAAGGTATACGCTTATACAATAGAATTCCTCATAATATTAAAGAGTTTAGTAGTACTAAATTTAAAACTTACATAAAAAATGTACTAGTTCAGAGAGCGTACTACAGTATTCAGGAATATATGGACGATAAAGACCCATGGAGGGTTGTCGCGTAAAAACCACAGGACAGTTCTTTGGCATATTATGTAGTTAGGTAGATATAAGTTACATATTATGTAAATTTATTGACATTATTTAAAAGAGCAACTATGGAGTTTCTTGCCGATTCTTCTCCATAGATACTGCTTTCCGAATCGGTGGTAAATGTTAAAATACTATGTAATGACGATTCGAAAGTGCTACTAAATAGTAGTCTAATTGAATAAATGAATGTTTGAGTTTGAGTTTGAGTTTGAACAACTATGATTCCCTTTTTTGTATAGAGTGTTTCAAAGTTTCCTTTTTTGTGTGTGTCTTAATATATAAATATTTTATACTAGCGGTCCGCCCCGGCTTCGCCCGTGGTACATGTTTACGTTTTCTCTACATAAAAACCATCCTCGTACTTCAAGGAATATAATAAAAAAAGAATTATCGAAATCGGTTCAGCCGTTCTCGAGTTATGCGCTTACCAACACATTTTGCGATTCATTTTTATATATAAGAAGAAGAAGAAGAAGATTATGTATACAATATGTCTTTTAATAGTCAAATTTAAAGCAAATCACTTTAACATATTCACATTCACAATACATTACTTAAACGCAAACTTAAGCATTTATTCATTCAACTATTCAATACCACCAATACTTACCACTATATTACTTCAATACTATTTAGGGCTGATTTTTCAATCCTTGGTTAAAACTTATTCGTCGAATAATGTATAAAACTACCATTTTAAAAACGTATTCTAATTGCCCGTATTTGACAGTTTACGTGACATTTTAATATTATCGTGTAATACTTTATTGGACGGATAAGTTTTATCCAAGCATTGAAAAATCGGCCCTTAAACGATTACTATTAAAATTTAAATTTCCAAAGCCTAACATCCCTTCTATTCAGGCTCCATAGGAATCTAACCCACGGTGAAACGGCCGAAGAGCCCAAAACTCGAAAAGCCGTAAAGCATACTTAAGGTCATTACGTCCCGAGGGCAGGTAGGGCAGGAGATAAATTAGCTTTACCTAATTAAACCTTGACGCTCTCCCTTCATTGTTTGCACTTGTTTTATTAAACTCGCTTTCAATCCGGTTTTATTTATCGATGCTTACTTTCACAATTTTGTGCTAGCCAATGTGTAAAGGAGAAATAAATAGGTCATCAAATCTAAATAAATAAATAAAAGCAATTATGACAAATCTAACTTTACGGTTATGTGGTATTTGTTTACTTACAAATCTTGCTATTAACATCTTTCTAAACTTAATATATACTTGAGCTATATTTAAATTCTTCTACTTCAATTCTAATATGAAAAATTCTGATTATTCTTCCATTTACAAAACATAACATTCTTCCTTAATTAGTTTCCCCTCAGTATGTTTTACCTCAACCGAATCGATTAGTACTACCGTCGCAGTTTCACATACTGTCCAAACCACCGGGTAAAGATCCACAAACAACATTACATAAAGGCCCCACGCGGTCACAATCCACAAAAACAACTTACTAATAATGAAATATGTGCGGCTCCGGCCCGTATTTCTAATACGTCGTAAATTTTTATTGTCCGCTCTCCTTACTTGCCCAATATTCGGGAGTAAGGCTATGGATGGAGCAATTTCATATCGTCAAATTCTGCTCGAGAAGGATTTTGTCAAAACTGTCTTGGGGTCCCTTTAATTTCAACACAGACTTCTATCAGAAAATTTTAATAAGGTATAGGTTAAAGCGTTAATCTGGTATGCATGCATTTTAATTGTCCAAAACAGTTGATTTAAAACCAGAGAAGTTTCAAGTTAATTTAACGTTTAAGTATATACGATCATAATTTCGGCTTAATCTTGCACCACCTAAACTTCCAACTCAATATTACACTATTATAATTTGTCCAAATAAAAGGCAATTTCCTCAGTGACCATTACAAACACCTTAAGTACATGATAGCCGATATGTATGATTATTATTACGGAGAGATTTCCTCCCTAAATAGGAAAAGTTAAGAGGGCCATTTGACGGGCCAGACACGTACCTCTGTATTGGGGACTGCGACGTTTAAAGCTAGATAAAACTATGCTACATATTGGCTGTTTTCTTATATACTAAACCAACTTCGTCTGCTGTGGAAAGAAATACTTTTTAGAACGTAACTTTTTGCAAACACTCCCATGATTATTGGTTGCAGCGTTGTGTTATTAGTCAATTAGTGACGAAACACCTTGGCAAGAATACCTATATAATACTAGAGGTCCGCCCCGGCTTCGCCCGTGGTACATATTTCGCAATAAAAGGTAGCCTATGTCCTTTCTCGGGTATTAAAGTATCTCCATACCAAATTTCATGCAAATTGGTTCAGTAGTTTAGCCGTGATTGAGTAACAGACAGACAGACAGAGTTACTTTCGCATTTATAATATTAGTATGGATAACAGAAGATGTCCTGTATATATTATATCTCGAAAGAATGGTTAGTGTTGGTTAATACAAGACAATTTAAATATGAGATCGCACTTATATATACTGCAGCATTACCATTTACAGTCATGATTATAATGACGATCAAATCTCTCTTCAAATTGTACTTCAATCCACAGCGTAATCCAACAACAGAGGCGAATAAAATTTAATGTCGCCTCGAACTTTTTAGATTTTAATTACCTGAAAGTAAATTAAATAAGAGGGCGCATTCCACGGCTCTCCGTGACGAGAAATTAGAATTCTGTCTTGAGTTAATTTACGCAGCTAGTATTTTTTAATATTATAAAAATGGCCTCTGAAATAATGGATTGCTTTTGCCTCATTAAAGTCGGTAATGGCGTTGCATGTTAATTGGCTTGGTCTTAAATGAAATTGACTGTTCACAGCTTTCTCGGAGAGGTGTTTGTTTTGATTTTTATAAAGTGAGTGGCCTGTAAGCTGGTTAGGACTCTGGTAATGCAATTAGATAATACATTTAAACTCAAACTCAAACTCAAACATTTATTTATTCAATTAGACTTCTTATAGAAGCACTTTTGAAATGTCATTACATATTTTAAAATTTACCACCGATTCGGAAAGCAGTATCTATCTATCTGAGTTGGTCCCCTTTTTGCTAAAGGTCTGCCACACTTTTGTCTTTTTCTGTGTTTTTTGTATTCCTTATTCTTTTTATTATATCTGTTGTTGGCTTTTGGCGAAATAAATTATTCTTATTCTTATTCTATTCTTATCTACGGAGAAGAACCGGCAAGAAACTCCATAGTTGCTCTTTTAAATCATGTCAGTTTTACAATTTTACAAAATACATATGTAACATCATATATTATAATAATAATTTAAACTGTTGCAAGGCTTCTGTACTACATATTTATATCAAACTAGCTGTGCTCCGAGATTTTACCCGCGTGTCTCCGTTTCTGTTGGTCTTAGCGAGTATGTAGCCTATAGCTTTCCTCGATAAATGGGCTATCTAACACCGAAAGAATTTTTCAAATCGAACCGGTAGTTCCTGAGATTAGCGCTTTCAAACAAACAAACTCTTCAGCTTTATAAGATTAGTGTGTATAGATAAGTCCAAGATTAAAAACAGTATCAAAGGTCAGTAAATAGTCGTATTGTTAGCTTGAGTAATATCTACTTGATGTAACTGCAGTTACGTTGTTATTTTTGCATAATTAGTTTAAAATTGTATTAGAAGATGCATCTGCACATCATAACATATAATATCTCCCATTAGCCATGTCCTAATACGTTAACACCCTTTAACGCCTTAATCTCGCTACAATTATCCCATTTGCATATAAAATAAATAAATCAACACGCATATGCATTTTTAGTGAATCACAACCCTTTCTCGCCGGGGCTTTGTATGATCGCTTTATGATTTATGATCAAACTATTGGGGTACATTGTGCCAATGCATCAGATGCAAATTCTATAGGGTTAATGCGTTTTGTTGATAGCGTTATGAGGACAAATAATATTTAAAAACATTTGGAATTTTTGGCGTTGCGTATCGAAGGGTGGGTTTAGTTTTGTAAAATATTGATAATATTAAATATTGGATTGTTACTTATACTAAAAGTATAACATGTATTTAAAGCTTAGTAGTATTAGAATGGTTCAAATCGTGGTTTATTAGTATTTAAATTTTACATGAAGTTACAAACATAAATTAAATTTCGAGATACAACTAAATGAGTTACTGTTTAATATAATTAGGAATGCAATCAAGAAACGGACGATTGTTAGATATGTAATAGCTGAATATTATAATGTAATTTCCAAATAAGTCCACATTGTTACATCTTAATCAGAACATCCATACGAATGCCAATTTCATTAGAAACTCGGAATCCAATAAAGGAATAATAAATCTCGTGTCACGCGTCATATTGTAAGAATAACAATTACAACCCCCTCCCTGGGGTCTGGGCCATGGGACCTGCGGAGTTAATGAACTAATCGGGATATTAACGATACATTACGAACGGACGTAAGGGTTGTCCCTGCGAAGATGGCGCGGGGTTATTTTGACCCCCGCTCGCAGTGGAGTGTTATTAGTTCATAATTTTATGACGTAATTTAATCTCGGATAATTTATTAGTTGTAGTATCAGATGTTGGATGTTTTTAATTAGGTTTTTAGAAGGATTTTAACGTCGAGGTGAAGCGAAATATTGTTTCATATTTGAAAATATTGGTGCTAATTACTCTAAAATTGAATTTAAAATGTGTAATATGAAAATTACTTACATATGAGATATTTTTATTTTTTCTTGAGTCTAAATTGATATTTAAAACATTTATTGGTTAAATTTGTTTTTTTTCACACACTATTAAGTTGAATGATACGTCTAATGATTAATTATTTTATTTCAATAAGTATGTGTTTTTTCCCTATAATTATTTATCTTATATTAATGTATGTATGTTTGTTACAGGTTTATCAACGCAAGACGTAGGATAGTTCAACCAATGATCGACCAGTCGAATAGAGCAGGTAACATTTTTCTTATACGAATATTTTTATTAGTTTTACTCCTTGTTCGTTGGGAGGTAATGGGTTCGATTCCCATTGAAAACAGAATATTATAAAATTACATAGGTTTACTGATTAATGACCAACAAAATATTCTTCTTTTCCTTAAAATTGCTAAATTATTTTGATTATTTTAACTAAACATTTTACATATACATAGTAGTAATTATTACAAACAAGAAAAAAACTAACACTATGTAAACAATTCAAAATCAGTGTAAAAACGTATTTTTACATTACCAAATTGATAAAAAATTATTTAAAAAAATTCGCGATTTACCACTGAGCCAAAGGGTGGACGTCCAAGCGTCGTTTCCCAGGGGCAATGCATACTGTATGAAGGTGCGGTCAGTAAATTCAATTCCACTTCAAACGGACTCGGGAAGAATACCGATGGGTATTATTTTAAAATGCCGGACGTACGACCAATAGTTTCGTATTTTCAAAGGATATGTAATGGTTTTAGATTTGCTGTAAAAAGCGTCAAATTTTGATCTATAATTCCTACCATAGTGCATAATAAAAACGAATTTTGCGCTATTTTTACTAATTACAAAAAAAAGACATGCCTTGAGCTAGAGCAGTCAAATTCAAATCTTAATAAACAATTAATTGTAAAACATAATATACAAGATTCACAACTCAAATAAGATCACCAAGCCATCTCAAAGCAGCCAAAAAACCCACCAGAGCAATAAACATCAACAATTCTACAATTCTATATAAAACGCAATTCGCAAAAACCCCAAGGAAGAAGGGTGTAAGGGTAAAAAAGAATAATGTCCGAATTCGTTGACCCGTCCTCGTACATCCATCACTTGGCCGACAATCACCCTATCTTATATTCTTGCCTATTCGGGGATTACGGCCTTTGTCTCTGGGGGCCGTGACGTAATGACGTATGGCTCGCTACCAATTTAGATAATGACGTCCGAACGATCAGAAACATCGAGATATTATTTTTAGCGATGTCAAAAAAGGTCTAGGAATTGTTCGGAAATTGTTGAAAAAATAAGGCACAAAATAGAGATGGAAATAGTTTTCTCTCGTAGCCTCGTGGATATAGGATTCATAACTTAGTACTTAGAATTTACTATTTATACTTTATAGTAGGTATGGATAAAATGTTTTGTTTCAGTCCTTAATTGTTTTAAAAACATGATTTTTTTTTACTTTTGTAATACTTTATCAATCTTGAACGCTAAAGTTGATAATATATAACCTTACTTAACTTAAAATATTTGGTACAAGGAAATATCCACAGGTAATCATAGAACACGCAAATTTATAGTTCCCTTTAAATTTGCTCACGCGCCATAAACCCTCTCGGCGGATATAGCAAACTTTCCGTAGAAAATAGAAAAACGCGGAGCACAGAAAATTGTTTTGGCAATCGCTTAAAGAAAACGACCACCGCATTTCCTGTGGTCAAGCCAAACTCTGCATTTATGTATTCTGTATGCGTCGCCGACTGCCAAGGCTTTTTTCCTTCAGTATTGACCGTTTAAAAATGGAATTCGATTATTCTAGAATCATTTTTTTGTTTCTAAAATTACAACTAACCAGCTCTAACTGTGAATCTTGTAAAAGAGGTTTTTATTGATTTTAAATTTAGAGCGTTGTCAAAATTCTAGATTGAAATGTGCTGAATATTGTTAAAAAATGTTAATTCCCACGTAATAAATACTAGTTTCTTATATCAAGTGATGCATGTCTCCGTACTGGGGTAGCGGAAACAATAACGGGTCCCCCGGGAGAGGGACTGGCACCAGGAAACTATGATTTAGTGAGCGATAATCTACGTCCTTCACGTGTTATTGCGAAATGCTTCTATAGCATCATGCCATCCTGGTACTTTCGTGTGACACATATTAGGGCGAAATTGCCTAAATTTGACATGAGAGAAATTGAGAGAGAGATATTAAAATTTATATAAAAATAGTATTTATGAACTAACTCATAAAGTATGTAGTCGTATGTTTTACGGTCTCAATTAACTTAATTAGACCATTAATTAGACACTTAAAAGTTTCATGTGTAAAAACGTGTCAATTCTTCAATTAAAATTGGTTCCAACTAGGGATGTAACGATACCGATACCGATACCGATATATCGGCCGATATATCGGCAAGCCGATATATCGGTATCGCCGATAATAAATCAACCGATACCGATATTTTTTTATTAAATTCTTTTCTTTTATGTTTTTGCATTGTATTCATTCATATTGTATGTATTTCTGTTTCTGTAATAGTGTTAAGGAAGAGCGGAACCTCCTGACACAAGCATTTTATTTGCTTACTAGGAGTGTTCCAATCACAAATTTGTTTATATGTAAAGGAAAGAAATATGTAAATAATTTTGAATTTTTTTAATTTTTAACGTGATAACGTTTTTAAAATCGTTTTAGTCGGGTGACATGTTCATAAACTTGTGTCACACCAAAACCTCACGAGCGCGATCGCAGGTATATCGAGAGAGAGAGACGGACCGATCTCCCGTCTCATCTCGAGCGCTGCCACTGCATTATGTTATCACGTAAACATCTCGATCGTAAACCTACTTTACAAACAATCATTTTTTTGATATCAAATAATTCAAAAACCCGCGCCCAATGAACGATGCGGGAGGCCGCCCGCGCGTGCGCACTTTGTTTTCTGAAAAAACTCTACCAATAGTAAACTTTTATTAGGTACTGATTGTATGTGTATTACTTAAAGTTTAACTGACTTCGTAAAATAATAATACTAAAATAAATGGTTTTGTTGTTTTTTGATTTGGCATTTTTATTTAAAAGAATACGATTAACAGTTGTCTCTGTTAAATGTTGGTAACTTTTTATGCATAATTCACTATTTATTTTTCTACCAAGCCATCGATATCGGTATCGGTATCGGTATCGCCGATACATTACTACAAATATCGGTATCGGTATCGTATCGGCAAAATCATGTATCGTTACATCCCTAGTTCCAACTATAATGAGTCATAACAATTTAATCCAAAATGTCTCACATTCCCAACGAACCCAACGAACAAAAACATCGCATAGCAACGCATAGCAAAAAGCCACGTATTTTCTTTTATAGAAGCAATAATAAAATGTGTGAAAAACAACGCAAACAGAGAGCGGGCAAGCATAACGCTCTATCGCTAATGCACACTAGGGTACACGCTTGCGTGCGCGGACAAAACATCAAGATCCTATGTATTTACATATTTTTTCTTAAGTACACAATAAATGAAGTAATCTTATTTTTATATTCATAACAATGTACCTTACTTAATACGTAACTGTTATACAATTCAAAATTAAATATCATTTTCGAAAACAAGGCATAAGAATCTGATCTTAACTTTTTATTTTGATGTAAATTTAACAAAACATTTAAGTTATCTATAACGTAAAAATCAACAATGAAACAACGCTAAAACTTTAGCTGAACTAATGTAATCAAAGTTTATACCTGAATTATTTTTTGCATTAATAACACGGGTATGATTATTGAATAATTAATAAATGTAAAAACTGATGTAATTGACACTGGATATAAATAGATTAAACCATATTTACAATATGAATTACCGACTCCAATGTAGTTTTCTCATTTACAACTAGCTGTATCCCGCGGTTCTACCTGCATTGCTCCAATCCTATTGGTCTTAGCGTGATGATATCTTCCTCGATAAATAGACTAACTAACAGTGAAATAATTTTTCAAATCGGACCCGTGGTTCCTGAGATTAGCGCGTTTAAACAAATTTCAGCTTTAGAATATTAGTATAGATATGAATTTCCTGTGTGTTTCTGTCCTATGTTTTGCATATAGTCAAATCTGAAGCACCAACATTGTCGCGTAGAAAGTGTAACTCGAGCGACGACATAACTTTGTGTTTGCGAGCGCAGAGCAATGGCGCGTGTCGCCATAAAGACCCCACGAGAAAGCGGAAATCGGCGTCAATAATGGACGTAGACCATTAGTTTTCGATTGATAATCCCGAGGATATATCGCCAACGGAAGGCATAACAGTTTTGTGGTAAAATTGAGCGAACCAACTCCACAATTGCCGAAGTTGCGATTTTTTTGTTGTCAACCAATTTCGAGTCGCAAGAAGGCTTTATTAGTTTGGAAGCTGAAACGAAATTGATTGAACTTTTTAATTGCGAGCGCACTTGCGTGACGTTATTGCGAAAGTTGCGTGGTATTAACTTGATTAAAAAAATAATTGAAAAGAATCTTTTTATGTCTGGATATTAGCTGAAAATAAAATTGCTAAAGTAATCAAGAAACTATAATCCTTACTTAATATAAATAATATGTTCACGATACAATGAATTACAAAACCAAGCTAGTTGCATAGTGAAGTCCCATGTCCCCTAGTGGGGTAAGGGGCAGATGCATTATACATCTGTTTCACTGATCGATTTTCTTTAGGGACAAGTAGGTGATCAGCCTTCTGTGTCCTACCAGACCGAGACATTTTTTTTTCTTCGTCTCCACCGGATATTTCTCGACAACAAGACGAACATCGTCTTGGCCATTTTGTTCAGTCCAAAAATTCGCTATGCAGTAAAGCAGTTAGCAGTAAAGGATATAAAAAAATAACACATACACACACAAAAACACCAGACAAAATCAAAGGTATCTACTATAGAGCACAGACCTCCCAACATACAACAGGCTGCATTAACCACTCATTTCTCTAAGAAAGTATGACTATTGTAGGTATTATCCTAAGTTAATAAACAGAACAAAATAGAGTATAGACCTTCCAAACATACCAGCACATCAACAGCAGGCTGCATTAACCACTCATCTAATATATCACTACATAGTATAAAACAAAGTCGCTTTCCCTGTCCCTATGTC
>CAJQZN010032876.1:0-29512 GCA_907164685.1 Colias eurytheme
TTTTTTTTGGATTTTGACGAAATATTAAATTTTATATTCCAATATCTGAACATTTTAGACAATTTTTTTTATTTAAAATATATTAGTTATATTAATATTTAATTTGATTTACAATCCAACCAATCCATTCTCTATGCGTGTGAATTGTGATGCCTAAAATTTATAAAATTACAATTTATTTATATTTTCCAATTTTACAGAAGAATTCTTCTTCTATTATTATTCTTAAATATAATTAATTACCTTCTTATAATATTTTCAGGTTTTCTCAGCATGGGAACTAATCTGGGTGGCTCGGCATGTATCTTCAGAGCACATGGTGTTATTCATTGCACTGGCTTTGCTTGAAACCTATCGAGATGTTATACTAGCCAATTCTATGGATTTCACTGATATCATCAAGTTCTTTAATGGTAAGTTTTTTTTTCTGTTATTGATAAAAAAATAGAAAGTGGTATTTTCCTGGCTGGTACTCTCATGTGTTATTGTTTTTGTACTGTAAACTATTTCGTCAAATTCATTCAATTCATTGCATTTGCGAATTTTGATTATATTGCTAGTTTGCATTTTAAACATATTATGACCATAATTAGATAAAATGATCGTTGTCGATGTATTTTATTGTGAAATCCGACTCGAAGGACCAACGTAGCAAATTAGAAACACTGGGAAAATTATAAGGATAGTTGTCATACTGTAATTGTAATATTCTTATTTCTTTAGCTTGATCTCGAACAATTAGGCTTTTTGAAAATTATCTATATATTTTAAGGTAACTACATACTAGATAATTTGGTATAAAAAATCGATTTTCTAACTATTTCAGAAATGGCGGAACGTCACGATGCTTCAGCGGTGCTCTCTCTAGCACGAGATCTCGTCCTGCAAGTTCAAACTTTAATAGAAAACAAATAAATTATAAAAGCAAAGAAAGCTTTTACAAAGAAAAAAAAATACCTGTTAGACCTTGAATTTCAACTCTATCTAGTGTTGATAAGGTTCGAAATGCTATGTATTATACCTTTGATACGGGTCTAAAGAACAGTATTGATCTGTAGTACCGTAGATATTAGATAAATGTATTGACTTTTAATATCAATTTATTAGTGTAGTACATATTGATGTGGTTTTCTATGTAACTGATAACATTGCCGGATGTTCTTATACAATGTTCTAGACACATTTATAGGGGGTGTTTCATTTTGGTCTTGATTTCAGATTTTAAGTTAATGTACTGTTCTGTTGAATTGTTGTATGTTGATTTTATTGCAAAAAAAAATTGTGTAGGTATTCATATTATGAGTGTTCTATATAACTAAATAAATTAGGTGTTTGAGTAGATACTCAATATATCCAGATGGATAGTTTTAAACTTGGCTGATATATTCTGCATAAGAATAGATGATAAGCCTAGCTCGACATTGTTTCTTCTTAATGAATTTAAAATTAGTTCAAAATTTTGTCTAAATATTAGCATAACGCTTGCAATGCGATGGTTTATTGAATTATATTACACGAGATAAGAGATTCTATAATATCCATAAATAAAATATTTAAAAAAATTCGTATTCATCAACGGTAAGTATTTATTTTTATTTATAAAATGTATGAACAACCATATAACAAAGAACACTCTGAAACGTCCCCTTTGCGTAGTACATTTAGTACCGTTGTGATGTTAAAACATTTCCGGTAACTAAAAATTTTGTATCACAATATAAATATATGTAGTCTATTCGATGTATTGAAATCGATCTTTATCGAATTAGCACCATTTCTACTGTGAATAGATAAAATTACATAAATGAATATGAACAGATAAAACTGCAACAAAATGTTTAAGGCTTCATTAAATGTCTGTAATTTTTGTAATATAAAAATTATTTGCATTTGCAAAAGACAACAGACAGAAAAAAATAACTTTTATTTTGTCATTTGGTACTTTTTTATATTTATAAAATTAAACCAGTTATTATATAATACTACTGATGCTTATGTCAGATTTATTTTCAACGTTGAATTTTTAAAGATATATAGTTTATGAAGTATAAAATACTGTAAAATATTGAACAAAATGTTAATCCAAGTAGGGAAGCGAACAGCCAATTGCCATAAAGGCTTATTCAAACTAGAGCGGTATCGCGTACCGACCGGTATACACGGATCGGTACGCGATTATAGTTTCTATAATATACCACGTAAGAGATTTAATCGCGTGCACGTCGGGATACCGCTACCCTCGGCGGTAGCGGATACCGCTTTAGTTTGAATAAGCCTTCAGAGATTAATTATATGGAGTTTCTAGGATGAAGATAATAAAGTAATCTATCAAGAGATGACGTAAAAACAATTTATTATAATTTTTGCATATACTACCCGTTCGCTTCGAGTTGGCCGTCGATGACCGTTACAAAATGATGTCACAGGCTCATCGACTGGTACCGTTGACAAAAAAAATAATAACACTCCGAAAAATAGACATAGACATAGACATAGACACACATTTATTTACAAACATAACACACAATAACACACACAACAACTGACAAAACACAGAACATTACAAATAAACAAAAATAAAAAATAAGAAATAAAAAAAGACAAATAAACTAGGATGCAATTAACTAAAACAAACAAAAAAAAATACAATAAAAAACAATAAATAGTTGTAATTATGTGCTATGGCTGTAAAATGGTCCAGGCTCAGCATATGTCATGAGTCATTTGACTCATGACGCTGTTGATTCTGCCAGGACCCAGAAGGCAGATGGTAATAAGAAGAAACAATAAAAAACAAAGTAAACTAATTAATATACATATATATGAAATTACATAAATAAGAACAAGATAGATATTTATATACATATATATGAAATTACATGAATAAGAACAGGATAGATAGTAAATAAACATTAGTAAGAACAGAAGGTAACGTAAATAAATGAAAGCTACGTGAGAAATAAATCATAATAAAGGGGGAAGCAATAATAGATACAAAATATATACAAATGCTGCTTAAGAGGGAAGGGAACTCTGCAGTGATAAGAGATATTTTTTGAAGGCACGTCGGAAGCTAAATTTAGACTGCAGACATTTTATGGGAGGTGGTATATTGTTCCAGCATTTGGTAGCAGAGTATCTGAAGCTCCCACGAAATGCTGCAGTTTTGTGTGCCGGGACCGACAATTCCTTGGTTACACCCCTGACCTCATTTCTGCTTGTTTGACTTCGCCACAACAATTTAGTATACAGATACTCGGGTGCTTTATTCTTTACTATGTCAAACATCATACAGGCCAGAAAAAGATTTTGCCGGTTCTTAATTCTCAGGTGGTTGAGAGAATTGATGAAAGGAGTAACGTGGCTGCGATGTGGTATGTTTAAGCAGAAACGAGTACAGGCATTCTGTAACCTTTGGATAAGTCGCTGAGAACGTTCCAAGAGGCAAGGACCGTATACGGCCACACAATAGTTCAGCTTGGATAAAATGATTGCCTCACAAAGTCGAATACGCAGATCGACACTGAGGAACTCTCGAATTTTATAAATTGTTTTGAGTCGGAAAAAGCAATTGCTCACTATTTCCGTAACATGCTTCTCGAAGTTAAGGCCTCCATCGAAAACAACTCCTAAATTACGTGCAACAGTGACTTGCTCAAGTGGAGACGAATCAATTGTAAGGGAAGGACTGTACTTAGAAACGTAAGTAATCTGCTTTTTAGTACCAGTTATTAAAAATTTTGATTTGGATGGATTAAGGCACAAAGAATTCCGCATTGACCATTCCGAGATTCGTTGAAGGTCGTCATTAATACTCTGAATGCAGTCTTGAACACAAAAAATAAAATAACAAAAACAGTTTGTATAATTACTTACTTCAGCGATTTCCTCGCTAATAGCAGTAAAAAAATATACCTTTAAAACTTAACAATAATAAACTTAACAAAACGATCAAATACCATAACCAAAAACAACGGGAGCGATATTAGTGACGAACGGGCGCACGTGATTGCGTTACTGACGGTACTAACAGGGTCTGTCTAGGAGTGCGGTGCGGTGAAGCGGGAAGGGTGGGAGCGGCCAACTCGAAGCGAACGGGTAGTAAAAAGCATTCTTTAGTATATCAAAGCTTTGAATTGAAAGGTTTTTAATAAAAAGCCATCAACGATATTATATTTATTATTAAGTAATATAACTTGCTGTTTATAGATAATTTAATTATTAAGAAATTATATTGTTCTTATGAAGCCAAAGTTTACGCTAATGCGTGGTAGATTAAAAAAAATCTATTAGATATTTTTAATTTTTATCATTCAATTTGAATTTACGTCGTATGAAATTATGTATGTGTACTGTATGCGAGAATGTATATAAAGCGTATCTTATGCTACAATTATACAATTTTATTTACGCTATTAGACAGGTGTCCCAAAAAGTTCACATCACCAAAATATCAAATATAATATAATATAATAAATAAAAATCTCATCGTACTACAGCTAATTGAAAAATTGACTGAAAATACGAAAAATCGCATAACATACATGGGGCTGATTCAGATAGCCCTCTAGGTCCTCACCCTCCCAGCTTCAGTATTTCACACTGTTTGTTGGGACACCCTGTTTATATTTTTTCTTACTTAAGTTACACTTACTCAATTAAGTTTCATATTACTATCACATGGCTTTAAAAATACCACTTCATTATATTTTATCCTTTATTTTAGTCTAAAATACCTATTTTTTCTACGTCTAAAATTACCGGGCCTATACCTAAGCTTTATGTGTTATAAACACAGAATCGGTTTTATAAAATATTATAAGAATCGTAGAATATTTCTAAAGGAATGTCAACCTTGTTTACCGCAAGAATAATTTTGTACAAATTACAACTAAGTTGCCATATCGATAATATCCTTACCTATAATATCAGATATAAAAATATTGCTCTAATTTTTACATTTATAAAAAAATCTTAATTTTTACGCTTAATCAGACAGTCAGACTAACTATTTTATGCATACTTTGGTCCGCATGTCTTTTTATAAGTATACATAATATAGGCTTTTTTTATTCAGATAAGAGCACATTTTAAATAGCTATCAGTATGAATTCGTTATCTCTCATATTATTGAAAAATTATCGGAAATATAATATCACCTAATATCAAATATAAATTTAAACAAATGATGTTTTCAATTATGAAAACACCATTAGTTATGCATTTGTCGTATCATAGAAAAAGGCTCTATCTAAATATCTGTAGTAATAAGTAATGTCTGTAGAGCAAACGGTGAATGTTAGATAATTTTTGGATTCATAGGATCCCGAAGCCTGCATTTTTTTCTTGATAAAGATTTGCATCCCTCGTTATCTTTCCTTTCCATATGTTTTACAAAAAAGCTGACGTCCTCCAAAGGTCCAACTACGTATGCACGTATGATAGGCATGACATCCAAATCCGTTTAGCTATTCAGACAAGATTCAGACTATATAAGTTACTAACAGACATAAGACATTGTTAAGCATTTTTAATGTGAGCATGACTAAACATATAAGTTTATTGTAATATTAAATCTGTGTAACACGACGTTCTTCAATACGTATCTATTTATTTAAAATATTTTTAAACTCTATATGCAACATGTGCTTGCAATATAATTGCGTAAAGATGACGTAAAACGATACCTACATTTGACGTCACAGTTCTAGTTCAGTTTATATACAGAATCAATAATTATTGTCTTTATATTAAGTGAGATCAAGTAAGTTCGTTATACCTAATGATGCGGTAAATATAAAAAAAATGATGTCATCGCCGATACCAATGATTTGTAGTATTTCTTTTCATCACCCATTTATTTGGTATTATGTTTGTCTGTGTAATTAGGCTCCTTACAATGTGTATTTATTTTCTGCTAGATAATTCTTTTCTTTTCTTACTTAGATTTAAATAGCAAATATTTAAATACTTATTGATGTTTTCTTAACAATAGCTGCCTAACCGTAAGCTAAAATATTTTTATAATATACTGTCAATATAAGTGTAATAGTTATAGCGCTTTGTTACTTTTGCATTATGATATATTGTAAAGGAAATCTATTAATTATTTTTCACATTGTTTATATAATGAGCTTCCATATTATGTTTATAAAAACCTGCGAAAAGTTATATTTATAATACAGATAATATATGTTTACAAATAAAATTATATCTCCCTATATTTAAAGACTATGTGATAAAATGGGTACCTAAGTATATATCTCCATGTGAATATAATTTTAAATATTTCGTCACAAAAATCCTATCAATATGAAATAAGCAAAAATTTCTTATCTATTTATATTGTATGATGGAATTTGTAAGAAATAATATTTTTGTGAAAATCATCTTGTCATTAAAGTATGTTTACAATTATAAATGCCTTTTATTTATTCCCGCTACCGTTTCAATGCATTTCCTAGATAACTAGATAATAGCTGAGCATTGAGCAACCACGTGCTTCTACAATTTTGTACGCCTTAATAAATAATAATATGTACTAAGGTGTACACTGTATACTGTATAGTATTAAAACTAGCGACCCGCCCCGGCTTCGCACGGGTGCAATAATGATACTAAATACACTACAGAAAAACTGTGAACGTTGTATATAAAAACATAGCGGCCCGCTCCGGCTTCGCACGGTATAAAATAGATAGCCGGGCGGCCGGCCGGTACCGCCGCAAACGTTACGTCCCGCAATTTTTAAATCTGTAATATCTTCGAAAATATTCACTTAAATCATACGGTGTAAAAGGCCATATAGATCTATATTAAATGAACAATGTATTCAAGGTATTTAATTGGTTAAGGATTAATGCTGTATTGGTTAAAATCGCATCGAAAATTAGCCATTATTTGTCGTAAAAAGTAAATGACAAAAAAAAAATAATTGTGGGTTATCCATAAGAGATAGACATATACCATCGCGGACTTTTCTGTAGACCTTTTCAATGTGTATAATACTTAGTACATTATTTTGATAAAACTCGTAGGGTTCAGCCTGCGTTTGCAATGTAAGCGGAAAAAATGTAATTTTTTACGACATCACATTAGAAACCTCAAAAATAACAGTACTTCTCCACTATTTAATGGATGTTATTATACATATAAACCTTCCTCTTGAATCACTCTATCTATTAAAAAAAACCGCATCAAAATCCGTTGCGTAGTTTCAAAGATTTAAGCGTACAAAGGGACATAGGGACATAGGGACAGGGAAAGCGACTTTGTTTTATACTATGTAGTGATGATTATCTGTGCTACAGCAATAAAAAGTAGATACTATCTGTGGTATGAAATACTGCAACCAACTCTTCGGTGATATGAGGTATTTAATGAACATATATCCATTTTGGTTGTTTATCAGCATAATATCGTATAGTACCTAGAGTTATCCACTTAGACACAGAATTAAGAACACATCGTCACATTCAATAAAAAAAAAAATATACAAGAACCAACATTTATATCTATTTATAGCATTTTAGCAAATTCCTACGCATATACTTATATTGATTGACGTAGACCGTACACGTTACAAATCAATACGTACACTTTGACCTATTCCAAGAATTTTTTATCGTGTCTTACTTTGGGAAGTACCTTTGAAACACGAGGATGACGTGTAAATCGTATTTTAATTTGTGATTTCCTTCAACTTAATTAGTTTTAAGATTGATCTATCTTTCTTAGCATTTTCGCAAAAAAATACAGATGCTTGTAATGACTGATTGTATTCAAACCAGAGGCAGGGGATTACCCAAAAATGTAAAAATATAAATCATACCTTGGCAGGTTTTTCTTTGAAAACGCGGGCGAAGCTACGGGTGGAAATCTAGTATTAACTTTACAGTGCATTTAGATGAAACGAGCGAATCCATACTAATATTATAAATGCGAAAGTAACTCTGTCTGTCTGTCTGTTACTCAATCACGCCTAAACTACTGAACCAATTTCCATGAAATTTGGTATGGAGATATTTTAATACCCGAGAAAGGACATAGGCTACCTTTTATTGCGAAATATGTACCACGGGCGAAGCCGGGGCGGACCTCTAGTAATAAATAAATAAATAAATAAAAATCATTTATTGATCAATTTGTGGGTTAGGTACAAACATGTAACATTTGGACCCCAAACTAGGACAGCCTGTATTTTGGGGTCCACCTTCCTTAATGAATGCTCATTCTAACCCCACTATGTCAATTTTTTTGAAGTGAAACTTTTTTATCGGGGTTGGAAAAAATTTAGTGTGTTTCGTTACGCGTGACATTTTTCCGTTACGATGGCGATCTTTTCTTATCCCTACCACGTCGACATATTTCTGTAAAGTTGCATATAGTAAATTATTTTTAGAAAAATAAGGTCATAAAGAAGTTTCACTTCTTACGTGTGTAGACTAGTACACGCACACATTTTTTAGTGTAAGCAGGCGTAGAGCATTCTTTCGTTGTTCGAAAAGATTCTATGCAATGTTCTAATACTGAAAAACACTGAATATGAGTTTTCCTGAGTTTTTGTTCGCACTAAAAGATCACAAAAGAATGCTCTTGCTCTAGCTCTATGTTCGTTTGATGTAAATGCACAACCACACGAGTAAATGACTCACACAAATCTATACATATAATAAATCTGTAGAAGGGTCATTTCTGTACATTGAAAATATTGAAAAAATAAATAGCAGGGGGTGTTACTGGATTGATACCAAACCCAAATATGTGATTAAAAAAATTTTTTGTCTGTCTGTCTGTCTGTCTGTCTGTCTGTATGTGAAGACATCACGTGAAAACTAACGGTTCGATTTCGATGAAACTTGGTATAATTATACCTTATTATCCTGGGCGTAAAATAGGATACTTTTTATCCTGGAAAAATACGTAGAAAAAAAAATTTATCTTAATTTTTCAGTTTTATCCATAGACGTTGTTCTGTAGAACCGCGAACACGTTGCGTATTATTATTTTCCTAGCCGTATTTGGGTCCAATAGATATTTAGAAGATGTCATTGTCAGAGTTACTCAAAATGGAGAAATAAACCATCCACGCGAAGACCGACATCCGCGCGGACGGAGTCGCGGGCGGAAGCTAGTATATAATAATAATCATTGCAGTGCGTTTGGTCGCAATTTCTAAGCGCAATTTGAAGTCTATTGTTATGTGGTTATTATAATAATTTTTGTTATCAAATGATCAATATCTATTTCCTTGTATATTATAATGCCACCTGTCACGTGTAATGCTAATGTATCTGTATACTGTAAATGAGAAATAAATTAGTCATTAAAATGATGTATCTACATATTCATTAATATTTTTCGTGGCAGAACAACATAAGGAGCAGATAAACAAATGTCACCACCGCACTAAAAACACTGGTAGTGTTGCGGGTGCTTTCAATTTTATATTATAACTAGCTTTCCGCCTGCGGCTTCGCCCGCGTTTTCAAAAAAAAACCCGCATAGTTCCCGTTCCCGTGGGATTTCCGGGATAAAACCAAGCCTATGTCACTCAGAAATGATGTAGCTTTCCAACAGTGAAAGAATTTTTCAAATCTGCCAAGTAGTTTCGGAGCCTATTCAATTCATACAAACAAACAAACAAACAAAAAAATCAAACCTTTCCTCTTTATAATATTTGTATAGATGTATAGACAAGCTGACCGGCAACTTTACTACCATGCCAGCATATCTTTAAAATTCAAGACTATAAAAAAATATTTAATGTCCCAGAACTGCGTCAGTCATTAAAGTATTTATTTTAATAACTCAAATTGTAAGTATCTCATAGTTTGTCATCTTTTAAATAGGTATGTATGGGCTTGATTCAAGAAAGTAAATAAAACAATTATGTATATTGTATGTATATTAGTATAATATAGTGATTATTTACAGAATTAAAGCTAAGTATCTATTCTTAACAAGGAACTATTAACATAGGTACCTATTTCACAATAAATAAAGTTAAAATGCATATAAGAACAAAAACAAGAAACAGAAAACAAACTGTACACCATATATTACACCTAAACCAAACTTATTTTCAAACAGCTACGAAACCAAAGTGCCATTGTTCTTCCACTCTTCTCGAATGATCTCCGGGATTTCTACCACGTTTATCAAATCTTTAGCGTTGTTCGGAAAAGGGGAGTAATGTTCCCAAGTTTGTATTTCGTTGAAGAGAGCGTCTCCTGGACATTCAGTTTCTCTAACTTGTCTATGACCAATGATTTTGTAGTCAGGTTTAATGAACCCCATTTCAATTCCAGCTGCTATTAGGGCCTTAGCGGTCTTTAACTGATTTTGAGGAGGTAATTCATCTGAAAGAGACATATAAAAAGACGTAAAAAAGTGCAATTTTTGATAAGTAGTTTAAAATTTATTATAAATCATAATGCAGGAATTGTGTACTTATGTGTTAGACTTGATAGAGATTGAACGTGTGAACGATAGCGATTAAGTAGGTATATTTTAAGGCTTAGTTTTAAGGAAACAATTTAAAAATGTAATCGGTCAAAATACTGCTATCTATACATTTTGTAATGGTACGGGAGCTATTAACGTTGAAAAAAAAGTCATTTTAGTATAGCTGGTTTTTTGATATATTGTTCCTCTTGCTATTTCGGTTAGAGTCCGCGCAGTCTGGCTGGCCGGAGTGGTTGCGTTCAGTAGTGCGCATCTTATCTGCACAGGAAATTATCCTTAATTTAAAGTCATTTTTTAACGCGTAATTTTTAAACTTTTGCCTTTAGATAGATCCAACAATCATAATTTTTTTATTGCAAGACGTTTTTTTCGTTGTTAAATAGGTGCCAGACGCAATTTTTTATTTCGTTTTTATAAAAAATTCAAATTATTTTAGAATGTCTGTAAATTTCATATTATGTTCTTCAAACATAATATAATCTAAAATTAATTAGCCAGACGCTAATTCGATTGTTAAGTATTAAATATGTACATGTCGGAGACGGTCAATAGCGCGGATGTAAAACGACTCGAAGCACGAGTTCCGGGAGGTGGCAGCACAGTGAAGTTGGCGGCTTACTTCATGCTTGTACCGGGTCGAGCCGGTGAAGGCTCGCCCTCGGTACAGCACTTCACATTCGAACATCGAAGAGTTCGGACCTTCCACTACTAGAAACTGTTAACCTTTTCTTTGCTAGTGTTTAATTTAAATGTGTAACGTAACGGTTATTTAGTGATTGTATAAAGTGATTGTATTAAAACTGACATGATTAAAAAGAGCAACTATGGAGTTTCTTGCCGGTTCTTCTCTGTAGATTACTGCTTTCCGAATCGGTGGTAAATAAAGAAATGATTGAGTTTGAGGTGTTTCTTTGCTCGATTACCCAACGCAACGCCCACAGCTTGAAAATAGATTCACATTCTACATCTTGCTCCGACATACAAATAAAAACGTAGTGAAAGTAGGTAAGTATAACAATTTGATGATTGTGTATAAGGAGAGATAGTTTAAAGTGCAAGACAGATAGAAAGGGTCGGCCGCGAAAATTAAATAACAATAAACAATAACTTTTTTTTTTTCGAAAATATAAGATGCATAGAAATTGAATTGTTCCTACTCTAGGATTCCCTGTTTTGTGGGAATAAGTACCTTCCATTGGTACATTTTATTCCTTAGGTTAAAAAATAAACTATTAGGGTACATCAACAATCTTCTATACAAAACAATTTTTTTTATTACTCAACTAGCGACCCGCCCTGGCTTCGCACAGATGCGATGCTGATACTAAAATATATATAATATAAATCTCGTGTCACAATGTTTGTCCTCAATGGACTCCTAAACCATTTAACCGATTATAATAAAATTCGCACACCATGTGCAGTTCGATCCAACTTGAGAGATAGGATAGTTTAAACATGTAGGTACCCCCGGTGAAGCCGGGGCGGACCGCTAGTATACCTATATAAATTCATGCTAACTACTTTAGTTAAATTCAATACAAACTTAAACATGCGAGTGTGTGTGTGTTCACGTGTATGTGTCGTGTGTTGTGTATGTGTATGTGTATGTGTGTACATCAATAAAGATAAATACGATTTTGTTTGGTTTGAGGGAGAGCAATCACCTTCCACAGTTGTAGATGTTATTATTCAAAGTTGAATAGAACATTAATCAAGAAAAACTAAATTATTATATTATAACGAACAAATCTTTTTACTTTGAATAAATGAATTATTAATTTTTTTGTTACAGATAATGGAATATTGGAAAAAAATAACAATTCCTTAGACGGCTTAGACGATAACATAAATAATTCTGACAGTGAGAGGGAAGATGATGATGATGATGATAATGAAGATGGCTTTTTAAATTTAACACGTTCACTGCGGCACCTAAAATGCCAAACTTACCGTTGTTGCGGCATGTCTTCCATACTTCACATCGGCAAGTTCACCACTGTGCGTCATGAGCCATTTTTATCACATCGCACCTTCTGACTTTGAAGGTTAATAATTTCATGAAATTTCAAGATATTTAAAAAAAAATTTTTTCAGATAATAGTTTATATAGTCTAGTATATACCGCATAAATAGCTTTTAGTTTGACCCAATAGTTTAAAAGATATGAGGGAAAATGTAAACCCCTGATTTTGTGAAAAATTATTTGCCATCCCGCACTGCGTCAATACGGCATGTTTACAGTGATGGCGATGAGAAACACAGTAAAATAAAACATCGATATCGATATAAATCAATTTTGTATATTTCAGTCTGTTTGTTAACAGATAACGAGATCGTCGATACAAAAAAAAACACATAAAAAAAGGCACTTGATAGAGTAATATCAGGAAATAGTTCAGTAACTTTTGTCTTAATTTGTTCAGTAACTTTTGTTTTAAGGTTTTATATTATTTTCACAACTGTCATCACATTTTTGCATTTATGCTACGAAATAAAAGAAAGTAAAAAAACTAAAGCCTCTAAGGTATCATTGTCATTTAAAAAAACTCAAAAGAAAAGTGCTTCGGTCCTGGTGCATCACTATGCGAGACTGACACGCGGCGCGCTCGCAGTACAGTGCGGAATGCCGCATGAGGTGCTTGTCCATGGCAAAATATTTGACATGCCGCACACAAAAGAAACGGTTTCTTTTCTATGCGTTGTGTCCAATATTTTGACATACGATTTTTAAACGAAATTGAGTCCTACTTCAAACTGTGATCACAAAAATATATTTGTCTCTTTTCTAGTCATTGATTAACATATAAAAAACCTCGCCGCACCACTTTTTTTTTTTTTTTTTTTGTGTGGTGTCTCTCAATGTTAGCCAGAAGGGCTTCTACATTTTAACGCGGACGCGGGGGTGAACTGAAGGTTCACCCTGGTAGCGACATGCACAAGGGCGTCCCCCCTTGACGGGGACCACGAACCTCGGCTTGAGCTGTCGCTTGAGTGGAGGAGGCCAGAAGGGCCCTAATCGGACGGGACGCCGCACCACGGTGAAAACTGCGATTTTGGGCGCCGCACTGTGGTGTAGTCGCTGATGGCCCGATACTGGACATGCCGCAGTGAACGTGTTAACAATGTAATTGTTTAACCTTCATTGATATAGTTTTTATTCCATTCTTTTTAATGTATGGTAACTTTAATTTATTTTTCACTTTTATGTTTTTTTTTTCATTTTAACTTTTTAATTTATAAGAACAAGTGTAAATAATATTGTATTCTTGCAATTATTTCCTGTCGCATAATTAAAATACACTAGCTGATGAGCTGCATGCTTCATTACTTTTTTTTATTTATACTAATTTTTTAATACTTAACAATCGAATTAGCGTCTGGCTAATTAATTTTAGATTATATTATGTTTGAAGAACATAATATGAAATTTACAGACATTCTAAAATAATTTGAATTTTTTATAAAAACGAAATTAAAAATTGCGTCTGGCACCTATTTAACAACGAAAAAAACGTCTTGCAATAAAAAAATTATGATTGTTGGATCTATCTAAAGGCAAAAGATTAAAAATTACGCGTTAAAAAATGACTTAAAATTAAGGAAATTATCGTGTGCAGATACGATGCGCACTAATAAACGCAACCACTGCGACCAGCCAGACAGCCCGGACTCTAACCGAAATAGCAAGAGGAACAGTATATCAAAGAACCAACTATACTAAAATTCTCACTTGTCAACGTTGGTAGCTCCTATACGATAAGTAGCTTTTCGCCCGTGTTATTTAAAAATTATGTTTGACAGATTATATATTACCTACATCCAAACCATGTTTGTGTACGTCATCATAAACAAATATTTCCTCTTATCTAAAGACATAATAGCCGCTGTTATCGGATATCTGCCATTAAAATGTGAGTTGTGACGACACGCTCTAGGGAAAATTTTAAATTAATTCCTTTTATACATAGCATGAAACTATGTTATATCGTGAAATTAAATATTAGATTAATTTTAACCATGTGCTTGTAAACTAACTCTTATTTGTGAAGAAAATTTTTTGAGTGAAACTTCTTTAGGCGCGTTGAGAGTAAAATTTCAAGGCGACGATTTTGGTATTTTTGAATCTTGCCAAAGAAGTTTCAGTTCTCACACGTGTGCTCGGCACACACGTTCCTTTGTTATTTGTATTAATAATTAATCATTTGAACAGTTAAATATAGATAATACTAGCGGTCCGCCCCGGCTTCGCCCGTGGTACATATTTACGTTTTCTCTACATAAAAACCATCCTCGTACTTCAAGGAATATAATAAAAAAAGAATTATCGAAATCGGTTCAGCCGTTCTCGAGTTATGCGCTTACCAACACATTTTGCGATTCATTTTTATATATAAGAAAGATTATAGAATGGAAAAAATGAACAAACGTCATTATTACCTACCATTGGTGGTTACTACCATAAAACTTAATCATATATGTATTCTTAACAATACATTTTATGGCTTACTAAAGTAAATACATACGTGACCAGTCTCCAATGAGGCATATGCCCAAGCTCACGCTGTTAAAATGCAATGAATGTGCGCCTAAAACATTCCAACCACGCCCTTCGTACGCAGCACCGTTGCCGCCCACCGCGAAACTAGAATTAAAAGGCAAGACAATATAATATACAATAAATAACATGTACTTGACAAAGACTTGACACGTGCTCAAAGAGCAAATTTTCAATTGTCTAGGTACATTGATTCTACAAACGTACGTAAGTTATGTAGGTACTTAGATACTTATTATGCTAGACCGCATTCATTTATGGGGTGTGATCAAAGCTTTTCTTATTTCTTAGACTTAGTAAATAGTACCTAACAATACTGTCTATTATATTTTATGATAATACTTAATTCCGATAGATTATCTTGTCTTAAATGGAGTTTAGTTACTTACAAAAATACTTAAATAATGTCGGTTCTAACTTCTAGCTTAGTAGATTACCGAGTGTTCAATTATTTCAAGTCTTTTTACATATTAATAAATGAGTGATGGTCACTCATTTCCGAAAATACAATACCTATAATAAGTTTATCAATATTAATACGAATAGTTTACATATCATGCATGAATCATCAATAACATGTTAATCGGCCAGTGGTCAGACTACCCAAATATATGAATAATGAATTTCCTGTAGGTATACCTCAAGATAATTTCTAGAATAATTATAGAAATTCTATAGTATAGAGTACCTACTCTATCAAATTAAATATCCTTCATTTACGAATATAGTTCGTTAGATTTGATCAAAATAAAAGTAGGTCACTCACAAAAAACAACATTAGCTTAGCTTAAATAAGTACCTGCACAGTTGTTTGTTAAATTACCTATACTACTCTAAGTTGTTTTTAAACATCACTTTAGTACAAAACAGTTCTTACTTGTACCCAATATCCCACCATCCCCTTGTATTCATATGAAAGTCCTGCATAGATCTCATAGCCTCTGCACATTGCTTGGAATCGGTACATGCAGGTGGTAAATACGAGTGGTGTATAACAACGTATGGTACCGGGACCGTTAGAGGTAGGATCTGTTTGGGAGTCAAAGCTCCCCATTGCTTTCGTCTCACGAACGGGAAGTTGTATGTGATCACTTCATTTTCTAGTGATTCGTCTGAAAGATTATTATTAGGACTTTAATGAATTATTATGAATGAAAATATTAATTATAGATTTATTTTAAATACGCAGCCTTTTTAACTTACGGCTGTATTAAATCTTAAATTTCAAATGTAAATGCCAAAGTAGACTTATTTTTTTTACTTTTCTCACATAAAATAATCATGTATGGTACCTTAGAATAAAATAATTAGGTATTATGAATGTATACTGACGCATACTGCATACTAGAGTTCAATGTATTTCTTACTCATAATATGATGATGATTAGGATCAATTAATGATACAATGATCACGTGTAAAAATTGAGTATCTACGTAGATAATTATTACATACGTAATACGTATGTATTTAATAATCTACTGATATGCTTTATATACAGAGTGGCTTCAAAGTAGAATTGAGTACTTATACTCTAGAGCTTTAACATAGGTAGGTATCATTGCAGTATGTAGGTACCACCAATGAAAATCTATAAATTTAACCAAACACATTTTTTAAATATTGACTGCCACTTAAAATATACGAAATTAAAAAAATGGGTCATGCAAGCATAAATAAAAAAGTAAACATACCTTTTACAGGCACACTAGTAACACTTAATATATTTGTACACATTATGATTACAGCTGAAAACACTAACACCATTGCTTCTATTTATCTGCTTAAATTATGAATCAGGTTAGATTATCTGCAATCATAACAAAAAAAAATATGAATCAAAGATTATTCTAAAACTAAAATAAGTCCCCGAGTACGTCCTATTCATATCGTTATCACAAAGCGTATATTATTTATGAAAATTTTATTGATCTGTCCTAATAGATAAGAGTTATTTACATTTAGTGGAACGTATATTTCAATAATATCTTATTCATAGTCGCGTGATTTACTATTGAGCATAGATACTTTAAATTAATTCATTGATCAATGAATAACAATAAATATTTAAATGAGTTTATAATCACGTCTGGCAAACTATCTAGTACCTAATCGACCTTGCAAAATATCAATGAAGAGTTTGTTTTATCTAATAACAAATGGATTTCCATTTTTTAAACAATTACTTACAAATGATAAAAATATCAATTGATAAAACTTATCACAATTTTTACAACCAAATCTTTCAAAATATGTAATAATTGACTAACACAATTTTGTACATTAATAAAACTTTTTCCTGGCAAATTGTTTAATTTTGGCACAAATTAGGACCAGAACTCGACTGCCGTCTTTAGCACTGCCGACTGTACTATACAGGCGGGCAGACCTCATATTGTTATGTATATAGCCATCAACCTTCGGCGGTTAATCCCCTAGAAGTACTGTGAACACATCAAGCGCAAATATTGTTGGGACAAAAAATGTTATAACGGATGCTGTGGGGCAATTAGAATCTAATCAATAATAGATGTTAAAATTTTGAGATAATTCGATTTGTTATATGATGTTATTATCAAGGTTTAATATCAATAATGTACCACTATTTGTGACTCTATGAGCAAGTAGGTACACGTAATGTAGAGTTGCTTTCATCATCATCAGTCCATATATTTTGTCCTCATCTTCTGGAGTCCTCCTTGACGGGTTTAGCCATACTTCAACACAGTATTATGACTAACTCTTTTTTTGATTCTGAAAGATTTCCTTAAAATATTTTCAATTACAAATTCGAACAATATTGGTGCTAATTGTAGGTACGTAACTAGCTGAATTAAATTACTTAAATTATAATTATTTCCGTAAGTAGATACTAGTTTGTTCTCTCAAACCCCGACTTTTTACTGATGTCGAACCTTAAAAGTTACTACATTAGCACACAACTCTATTTGGTATGCAAAGAATTGCACACAGAAGTTACAGATAGACATTTAATAAAAAAAACCTTTTAAAGCGAAAACATGGTGGAAATACTTACCTAGGTACTTAATAATTACTGAAATATGTAGGTACCTAGTTATTTTCTTAAATACGCCTTATGATTAGAATCATAAAAATCGTCTGCAGAGACTGATTTTATCTATATGTCACAAGTTGGTGAAATTTTCAGGGAAATTCCGTCCTGCGTATATTTATTAGAGATACATAATTAACTAAAAACTGTGAATTCTATGAGACTGTGAGCTAAATTACGAATAGGCGATGATACACACAAAAAGAGATAATACTGCCCCGTTCTCTATGAAACTGTGAGAGTATTTTTCAGGACAAAAAGCACAAATCTCTATGTTTGTTGCTAAAATAGAGTTTGCTGTTTGTTAGTAAACGAGTTTAAACAAAGCATCTTTTTTCAAAAAGTCGAAGTTTACTTGCAGAATTCTACTCAAATTACCGTCTTTATTTAGTTCATTTAGTTGATTATATTGGATCTAGTACAATTTCCTTTATTCAAAGGAACTATGTTAATAGGCATCTCTAGGCACTTTTAAAATGATCTATAATTCAACTAATAGCTAATAATACCATCTTATTATATATAGCATTTATTAGCGACATAAATAAGTTCGTGATTAAAATCACGTGGAAGTGTTTTAGGTTCACTCCCGAAGAAGCAAATGTTACTAGAGCCTTGTAAATATAAAATAACTCCAATGTTGCTTCCGCTACTTATGTTATTATTCTAAATTATGAGGTGTGAATGAAGCGCTTACATTATTCAGGTATGTATAAATATTTGTAGGTAGGTATATCATGTGTATTTTATTTGCTGGCTTCAGAGTAATATCTGAATAACCATTTCAAAAACATTTTATAAAGACATAAAATGAGGGATGACTATTGGTATGAAATAAAACATACGGTGAAATAAAAATATTAAAAAAACAATAATAAAAACCTTTATTAACTTTACACAAGCAATTTAAATTATTTTAAATAAAAAATAAGTTATGTTTCACATGGCTATTAAAATAATCTATCATTTTGTTAAATTACACTAAATTTATTCGAAAAATGGTCCCATTTAGATATAATATTGAAAAGTGCAGTTCCAGGGCATTCGGTGGCCATCACTTGTTTGTGTCCCACTAGCTTATAGTCTGGTTTAATGTATCCTTGTTCTATTCCAGTTTCAATGAGAGATTTCGTCGCTTCCAACATATCTTTTGGTGGTTGATTTACTGAAAATAAAATTAATATTAAATTATAATTATACACCAATAAGATATCAGTAAATCTTTACTTCGTAAGCCGGCTCTGGTGATTTTTTTGAAGATATTTGTGCAATTTCAGTCTAGTTTCGATTGAATAAAAAAATAAATTGTAGCTTAATACACTTTACGTCATATTCTTGTAATTTCTATTTTGGAATAGATAACCTTGAAAAATGCGACGAAATAACAATAAAATTGACCTGCAATTAGATTTAAATGCTCGTGTAACAGGTCATTCGCATATTTTACCTGTCGGCTGTCGCTGTGCGGAGGACTTTTCCTCTTCCTATATTTAAACTTCCTGATACAATGTAGTTTTTTGTGCTTTTAGAAAATGTGGGATTTTATTGCAATTTAATTACGAATTTAGTTTTACTACCTAGAGTCTAACTCTAACTGATCAACGTGATTGCTGGTTTGTCTATCTTCATTTTATTTTATTTTTATTTTATATTTTTGGATAGATAAATTAGCTATGAGGTTTAATATTATTTAGGAAGTAATAAATAATCTTACCCCTCCAATCTCCAATAAGGCAGATGCCAATACTGACACCATTCGCTGGCCCCGCATGAATACCCTTTACCTCCCAGCCTCTTCCTTCATAAACATCGCCACTGTTACCCACACAAAAACTGTAAGAGAAATCAGTTTTTAATTTATGATACCTACAAATATTTAAAAACTTTTCTATATTAGAGATGGGAAAAAGCAATTAACCATACAGAAGACTTTGCTATGAAACATTTGGCAGCATATTAATATTTACAGAACGCCGATATAAAAAATAGAAGAACGAAGAACGAACGAAGATTACACAATATGACTATCCAAAAAAGTAACAATTTATAATTAAACTTACTTGTAGCCAATATCACCCCAATCAAGGCTTTGATGGTACGCTTGCATGGATTTCATAGCCTGTATGCATTCTTGATGTGTGGTGCAGGCGTCCGGTTTATATGTATGGTGAATCACCACATTTGGGACTGGTGTTACGAGAGGAGTGACGTATGATGCTGGAAGGGCTTCCCAATCTGTTCTGGTGTAGTACTTGTAACGTTGCTGACAACCTATGATAAAATTTTATTTGGCTTTGGTTTTTATTATTGTTTTTTAATAATTACTTATAGACCGGGAGATACTGACACAAAATTTCGAGTCATTTGTAACAGGATGGCGGTTCTACAGGGGTCTTAGTACGCAATGACAAAAAGAAAAATGATGGTGTGAACGCTGGTACCGGTGGGTTAGTCGCGTGGGCGTTAGTCGAACTCGTCGGAAAAATAGCGAAAGTCAAACGATTTGTAACACAAAAATTTTAGAATTTACCGATAGCCCATAAAAAAGAAGTAGGCGGTAGTGTCATGCCATACTTTTCCGGTATGACTTACAGCCCGCCATACCGACACGAATGTGTTGATTTAAAAAAAACAATTATTCAACCATTTGTACCAAGCTAACTTTTGCACAGGTAACCATCGTCGTGCAGCCATTTACGAAAATCGCCATGCCATACTTTTCGGACGATTCCAAATGGTCGCCATACCGCCGAAAATCTGCAAAAATTTTTTATTTTGCCTATCTTTTTGTACCAGTATTGCATTTGGCTTTTTGGAGAGTATTTGATAAAATGTGACCATTATTATATTTGCCATACTTCTAGTAGGGGGAAAAAGTGCTGTCATACTTGAAAAATAAATTTATTATTAATTTATATAAGTGAAGATTTCCAACACCTAGATCTTTGAAATTTGGTATTTATATTCGTTGATCCTCAAACTTACAGGAAAAATAAGTGCCATACTGTTACAAATCGTTTGACTTTCGCTATTTTCCGACGAGTTCGACTAACGCCCACGCGACTAAGCCGCCGGTACCAGCGTTCACACCATCATTTTTCTTTTTGTCATTGCGTACTAAGAACCCTGTAGAACCGCCATCCTGTTTCAAATGACTCGAAATTTTGTGTCAGTATCTCCCGGTCTATTACGGACGTTTATTCAAATTGAATAATAGAGATGTAGAGAATATGGGAATGATGATAAACAATCATGTTTTCCAATGAAAATCTATTTCCTTCCTACAAATTTGAATGTGTTCGTTGTCGATTTCCTTTCGTTTGAAACCTTATTTTATCAAGTTGACTTTTAGCTGGTACTATTTTAACATCGGATACATGTTTTGTATTATCGTCTTATGTGAATCGTTTTATAGTCTCTCTAATTGCGCGTTTAACTTAACTTAGGATTTAACAATGAGTAAGGGTTGAAATATTTTTAGTAATAGTAAAACTTAAAATAAAACAAACATATTTCGAGGACATCAGGATTGAATATTATAATAAAATAGTTTTAGGACTAACAAAAATAGTAAAAAATATAGAACAAATAATCTACTGAATGAATAAACAAATTGACTGTTATTATCTTGTATACCTACTATGTAATTGATAGAGTAATTGATGTTGTTATAGCACAAGTCAACCGTAACACAAACGTTTTGGATAAGAATTCATTATTATGAATGTGTTAAATAATATTTACTTCATTCTTTATATTTAAAATATATCGTAATAATTTCGTATTAAATATACAATTTATACACTCAGTATTCTACAAGAGACGAGAAAGTACTGTACCAATTTATTAAGAGACAAGTGATACCTACTTCACACAAAAGATACAATAAGCTTGTGATTATAAAAGATTTCACTTTACAATTAATTTGAAATATTATGGGACAACTATAAGCAAATAAATCTGAATATAGGTAATATCTTTTAACCAGAATTAAAATAAATAAATAATGACATTTAACATTATTTTTAATCATGTAGGTAAAAGACAGCATACTAGTTTTTCATAAACCTTAAATTTTTTGAAAATAATCGAAATAATACGCATGCATTGAATGATTTCAGCTACTTACTATTTAACTTTGGGAATCCGTGAATTCGACACACTTGTAGTACTACAATTAAGATAAAAGTATTGAATAACATCGTCATTTTGATATATTATAGTAAATTACTACAAATAAATTACACTAATTTACAAATTGACGTTGTTTAATTAGTAGTTGTAACCGTACTAATATAGATTTAGCAGATTTTACGCTTATATTGAGTGTAGTACTGTGACGGTTCTTTCCCATGAAATAAACAACATTGTTTATTATTTACTGGACACTGTGTATGCATAAGGGCTGACTATGTCGAGAGTGCATTGTACTTTTCTTACATTTTTCGTATTAGGTATATTTCCGTTATTAGATATAATTATGCGTCGCGTATAGAATATTCTTATATTATGAAACAATGGCTTTTTCAATTCCTGAGTATTTTCTTGTAAGTTTATGAATATGGCAGATTGCTGAAAAGTCTTACGGAATTCACTTACAATACCTATTTTTATTATTAGACTGGGGAGACTAGACTAAGATAAAAAAAATCGCAGTCGGATGAAACCCATTAGAAAAGGAGGGGAATATGATGAAAATAAAAGGAAAAATAAATTACGGTCAATCCGAGTTTGGGAAGTGGGAGGGGGGAGCTTTTAAGAGAAAAAAATGGTTTCTCCTGATTTCCGACAAAGCTACAAGTCCTATAGAAAAAAGTTCAATGGCAAAGTTGTAGGTAATTAAAAGTTCTACAACTTTTGTATTCACAATTTTTTCACATAACCTCAAAATTTAGGTGAAAAATTAAAAAAACCAAGTTTTTGGTCTTTTATTTTTATCTACTTCAAAATTTATTGTTTTTCTACGAAATTTGGTGGAAACTTACTTTATTATGTCCCAAATACACTGTAATTTATTTGATTTAAAATATTTATTTTTTCGCCTTATTTTGAATTAATACCAAAAAAACAACCTAATTTTCAATCGAAAAATCACCCGTCAAAATATCAGCTTTTTTCAAAAACTTGGGGTGCCTTTTATTCATTGAAATCTCTACTTTCATATGGTGTAAAAAAAATAAACACCACCATAGTAAATGTTCTCAGGAAATGCATACAAACAGTGTGATAATGAGCTTTTACTAAATCAGGCACACTTCTCGAACTACCTGAAATGTTTCCGTCGAGCCGCTTTAATGATGGGGCCGCGGGTATTTGTTGGAATTCTTCCGCGACAATAGTACAGGTACTACTACTTACCTATCTTCTTGTGAATATTTGCTCATGACCTACGTGACGTTTTTTACGATATATAAAAATAATCAAGCTTATATTTTCATTATGATTGGTGACATCGATACAATCACAGTAGATTAAATTATATAATACACACCTGAAAGTTAAATGCGATCATAATCGAACAATATTGAAAATGATTATCTTATAACAAAAAACATACTTATGAATATATACTAAATATTTAACTATAGACGAAATTAATTACCTACAAATATTATCTATGGTTTTTATATTTAGGTACTTAATAAACTTATATTATAAAAGTGTCTATTTAGGATTCTAATTGTTATATGACTCATTATTTACTAATGTTTGATATATTTTTACAATCAAAATCATCAAATCATTAACAGGGGTTTCCAAAAAACCGGTTTTTAGGACGTCTTAAAAAACTTGACATTCTTTATTCATAATATGAGAATTCAAACATTGATATTTGGTGAGTTCTAATGGATGATTGAGTAATTTTTATGAAGCCAGCCCAAATCAATCCCTTATATAAGTACCTACCTATATAACCTTTTATTTTAGAATTTGGTTTTCTAATTTTCTTAAGATTTATATGATAGCGAGATCATCTTTTTTACTATGTATAAGAATCGGTAAACTTGGCACACCATTATTAGAGCAAATTAAGTTTATGCCATTAGACAAACATGAAGGATTGCATTTTATTTTTTCACATAAACAGTAGGTATAAAGTATATATATCGTACAAAGTTTGACCAATTTCACATAATATTTCCCTTGTTTCCGTTACCTACAACGCTTCAACGCGCTAGGTGAGCTTCTTGTGCCCTATTAGACGAGACTTTATCCTTTTTTTTTTGTACGATGAAACTAATGTCTATCCAAAAAAAAATGTTGTGTGGTTTTATGAAACCACGGTAAAAGTGAAACTTAGGCACAAAATTATCGTATTTGTACGGTAATTATCGTACGGTTCGACCATCACGCGACATGCGCTACACAGACCAAAAAGTTTGAGACGATGTAATAAAAGTTTCACTTTAAAATAAACAAATATTCGTTAAATGACTTCGAAAGGAAATATTATCAAAAACACCATTATTACAAAATGGCGACTTCAACCGTAAGTTAGCGGCAAAGATACGCAAACAGTATAAGATCACCTAAAATTCTTTTAAATCACTCATTTTCCAAACACCTGAAAAACGTTCCCATGAATCCGTTAATCCCATGAATTTAAACAATTGACAGTACCTACTATGTGTTTTTGTGTTATCTTAATATTATCGTCTTGAGTACATTTCGATGATTATCTGATTTTATAAGTAATAGTGACGTAGAACGGGGAAGAACCTTGTAAAATGTGACGTAATTAAACATATCGCGATATAAATTACCTTTCACTGATAAACAGATTAATACCTAAAAGGTAATATAGGTACTTACCAAAATCCATTCAAAAGTGAATGAATTTTTGGGATTAGAGACTGTGTTAGAGATCACTTCTTTATTCGTTACACTTAACAATTCCGTGTCATCGCAGCGCAGATTTTTTTGTGAAAATTTGATATGGAATGGAATTCAAACCACTCAGATATACACATACAGTCTGTGCAAATTTTCATTTGAATCAAGAGGGCGTATCTACGAGATGAAAAACGGTCACAAATTGATCAACTACGCAATTGAAAAATAACTCCTAGTCAAGCTTAGAAGACGTATATTGTTTGTGGTCTTAACTCAAAACCAAGAAGATACTAGTTAAATATTAAAATATGTGTTATTATAATATACGATTAAAACACAATATTCTTGTTTTTTATTCAAATAGAATTAAAGGACTAACCATTTGTTGCATCGGCATATTTGTTGACCGCACCGTACCACATTTGGAATTTTTAAAAATTTTCATGTAATGATTTCATTTATATGTTACATGAAATATAATTTAATTTTAGTGATTTGATATCTTACTCGATATGTAGCTTCATAATCGGAGCGTTGAGGTAGTACTCTACCCTCTACCTGTGCGGTAGAACTCTACCCTCGCCTTACAAAAATCATTTTTTTTAACTACCTACATTTATTATCTATCGCACTTGTAGAATAAATAATATTTACACATCATTGTTAAGAGAAAACACTAGTCTTAACACCTATAACATAATATCTGTATGTATGAAAACCGGCCGCGGCGTGGTCGGTATAACTCGGGAATTTATTTCAAACTCAAACATTTATGTATTCTATTAGACTTTTTCTAGAAGCACTTTTCAAACGTCATTACAAATTTTTAACATTTACCACCGATTCGGAAAGCAGTAGGTATCAACGGAGAAGAACCGGCAAGAAACTCCATAGTTGCTCTTTACAAAATACATATGTAATATGTATCATAATTATATTATCGTAATATGCCAAAGATCTTCTTTTCGAAAATCACGGTCTAGGTCAATATAGTTTAATTTTAATTAACAAAAACTTTAATCCACTTCTCGATTGTATATCTAAACTATTTATGTAAAAAAGACTCGTTTACAATACTAACGTAAGTAACTAGTACCTTTATGTTCTTTTTTTGGATGGAGAATGGCGTAAAAGATTCAAAAGTCTTTTCATCTTTTTATTATTTTTCTATTTTTTTAACAATTTTAAATTCAAAGCAGGATTATTATAATGGATACCCAAAGCTTTTTATTGAGATTATTCACCAAAAATTGATGAAATTTCCTTTGACCATCTAAATTATATTTTTTCCTATAGGTACGAGCAACACATTGAAGCTTAAAAAATGGTCCAATAGCTGTTTATAGCACGAATTAGACGTCATTAAGACTGATATTATATTTAGCAGGGGGAGTCTAGCAATTTTCGGCACGATGGCCAGCTCGTACCGCTCGCATGGTCCTACCAGATACCATGATGGACCACACCCCCACAAAATCCCGCCCGCCGTCATAATATTATATAGTAGCATGTAAATCATGTAACTGCCACACTGTTTTGTACGATGCGTGGCAGCACCGAAAGCTCGAATCCTTTTTCTCACCTATTCTATCCCAGTCTTTTGTATAACACCTATTATATTTTTTTCATTCCTATTTCCTCTTAAAATCCGGCAGAATAAATAAATAAATATTACACAATATCAATTTAAATCCTATAAATTTGCTGAATGTTGAAGCCCTTAACGAATAAGTAGATCGCAGGTCAGAAGAACATATCTTTGCAGGATCACGGTACATTCCCGAGAACTAATTTACCATCAGCTATTAGGTATAAAGAACTCGTTACGCAAAAACAAATAATGACTCATTAATATTATGTATTGTATCTTCGCCAAATCTCGGTAAGAACCGATTGAACTTCTTATCAAATCATTAACATTTAGGTACATTATAATATATAAACTCGTTAAAAAGTACACTAGCTATCAGACTGCGGATGATAGACAGCTTTTCCAAACGGTAAGTTGGTATTTTTATTATTTTGGCTCGTTCTATCATCGCTTTGAATATTATCATAAAAAGCATCGGTAGATTTATTCTGCAAGTTATGGAAATAAAAAAAATTGAATTATTTTATAATAAATTTAAATTTTAAAATAGACGAAAATGTATTATTATTTTCATCTAAGATCGATTATTTATCGCTTGTGTAAGTATATTTATAAAATCCAGTCAATATTTTACCTGCAACATACATTTATCGGGGTTATTTTTAAATGTTATATCTAAAACCGGTTAACCATCAGTATGTACCCAAAATATTCCATTTCGGACAATGAACGCCTTAGCTGATTATTAAATCAAGGTAGGTATTTGTCAAAATTAAAAAGGTGAGATATTATTATCATCTTATCAACTTGTTAATATGCTTGTTTTGCGCCGCGATTGAGTCGATAGCACTGATATATCTAGATACCACTTAAAAGCTAATGATATGTATTGCATTGTGTTTTGATTAATGTTATTCGGTTTTTAAGGTACAATGGCATTCTACGCAGTTCTTGTGTTGATCAGTTTGGCAGTTTCCACACAAAGTTTGCCGCCCAGAATAATTGCATCGAAGGAATTGAGTACGTATCGATTTTTTATTAAATTCATTATGTTACCAGATGTTACCATTTCTTAAAAGTGATCAAAAGATAATTATTTCAATATTTGTATTGTATGTAAGTACTTGTGATCTCGATTCGATTATTACTTATTTTAATTCCCTTTTTCACCCTCCTTGTTCTGTGCCTTAAAATCAACGCTTCTTTTCGCGTTTCAGTCTTTTTCAAATTTATAGACTGCTTATTATTTACATAACAAATTAAATATTTTAAAATAAAACATTAAATCGACTTCAGAACCAGACTAAAATATATTAACATAGTAATTATTATAAGCACCCTGTTATCTTTTTGAAATCCGTGCAAGCAATTAGCAAACTCACATTACAGGTAGCAGATAGATACATACAAGTATGTACCTACTAACTAGATACATACTTTACATACAGTTTATCATATTTACTGAACCACAAGTAGTTATACTTATTTCGCATTCCTTCTACCGAATTGAAACTCCAAACGCAAACCTTTTTTATTTGTTTACCTAACATCATAACTCACATATACATACCTATGAACAGATAGATTTTGATTCCAATTCTGGTTCGGTTTGCCATGCAGTTTCCAACGGTCTCACGACATCAGGAAACCTAACAATGTACTTACATATTGTGCAGGATGCTACACATTCCCGTTCGTAAGCCGTGAAGAGTGGAACGCCAGACCTCCAACAGTCATTAACACACAGAACCTCCCCGTGCCCTTGGTTGTCATCCACCACACGTACATCCCTGGCGCTTGCTACAGTCGAGCTGAATGTTCGAGGTCCATGCAATCCATGCAGAATACCCATATGATAACTAATGGATGGGGTGATATCGGATATAAGTAAGAATGGCTGTTTTCACATAAGTTTGATATGTTATTCCCATTACGAATATGTGATACCTCAAAAAGGTCGTATATCTTAACTTATATTTACTATATATTGTTTTTGGAATAATCTATGGTAAACGACTTACGTTAATTATTCGTTGGTATAGCCTAAATTAGCAAAGAAGTAGTGATTAAGCACTCCTTCACATGTAGGTATGCAATATATCTTTGTCGTTTATCTTATATTCTAAAGGATATGTACATTTATTGTTACTCAATATTTAATCGTTTCTTCCAGTTTCGCAGTGGGCAGTGATGGAGTAGTCTACGAGGGACGCGGCTGGAACCGTGTGGGAGCGCATGCAGTCGGCTACAATGTTAACAGTGTTGGAATTGTCCTTATTGGCGATTGGGTTTGTAAGTATAACTAATTTTTATATAAAAAAAAATTAAATGTGTCTTAAAAAAAGAAAATCTTGAAAGCAATCTGCTAATGCATTACGAATTTCAGAAAAAAAAGCAAGATCGTTGGTTAACAGAAATTTGTTACAATATTTCGAATGTCTGCAGATTGTGGTTAACAAGATTGTTAGTCATAATAAATTACCCTTTAATATAGATCAACTAGATCACCATACTTTATGAATTTATGTGCCCATTAAAGTAACATACATTACCACTGATATTTTTTACTTGTTGAGTTCTATAGTTTTTTTAATTAAGCCATTGAGCCCCGAACGGCCCGATCGGTCCACCGCACAATAGATTTTCTATTATGTCTGTGATCCCGGGGCCTGAGTTATTAAATCGTATTCTTCTTTCAGCGGTTGTGCCTCCTAAAATCCAACTGGACGCTGCAAAAGATCTAATTCAAGTAGGCATTGAGTTGGGTTACATCAGTCCTGACTACAAGCTGATCGGCCACAGACAAGTTGGAGCCACAGAATGCCCCGGACAAGCGCTATTCAATGAAATTAATAATTGGGAAAGATTCACAAACTCTATCTAAATTTATATAGTTAGTTAATATTTGTTACAGCTTTGTTATTTATTTGATACTGATTTCTTGTATTAAAATTGTTTTTGAAAAAGATGCATTTTTTGTGTATATAGTAT
>CAJQZN010032878.1:0-13517 GCA_907164685.1 Colias eurytheme
TTTCTAAGAAAAATTACACGTAACACCAGATTGTTGATTATTGTCTTAGACAAAGAACTATGTCTAAAGTTCAATCTATCTCTTATTACTGGAAAAGCAATGTAGAAAAAACAAATAAACAAAAATAATGATCCCAGCCTACGTAACAAGATCTTTCTGGGACAACAACTCAATCGGATTACGGACGAATAAAAGCGCGAAGCTATACAACGCTAAACAAAGCCGCGTCAGCTACCGCGTAAAGGTGTCAACAGTATCAACAAGATTCTAATTAAAAACACTCATCGCCGGTTCGGAGGGTCGAGAGGGGTTGCGCGGGTTGCGGGGGCTCGCTGGGGTCGCGGAGCTCGTAACGAACGCACTAATTAATAAGGGTCCGTCGATATTGATTCACGAGGCCGCGTGTGAACGACGCTGAGTGACATTTATCTGTATACCTAACTACTTATTACATGTACGAGATTCCTTTAATTTTGCCGCCAAAGTAACATGCCATGTTTAATTATAATGTCACGTGTATGTAAAGCGCATGCTATACATGTATATTTATTGAAATATTCCAGGACATTCAAATCAACATGAAACAGGCATTTTCACAAAATAAGCAAAGTTTGCACAGTTCAAAGTAAGAGAAGTAGTTAACTACATAAGACCACCTAGCAGTAAGTAATAGAAGATATTTTCCATCTCATACATACCTAATTACCACTTGTTGAAAATAAAGTTGATACAACACAATCGGTAATTTGTTTTAGTTACCGTTAAGTACCGGTAAGATTTGCCCCATGACCAGTATTCTTTATAAATTATTTCGATTTTGCACGAAATATATCTTATTAAAAACATCCTAATATCTAAACAGGTCTATAATTTAAGACTAATTAAAATTGTATCTTACGTTACGCAGAAGAATACCAGTTTTATCCCCTTAATTCTGTTTATTTATACCCAATACTTAATCTACAAAATCATCCAATTATCGAAAAATCGTCACAGGAAAAATCAATAACCGCGATCCACTTAGCAGCAGTGCAAACATAAAGGCGTGTTGTTTAATTAAAAAAGCTCCGTAGCCTGTCACTAAATCCGAAACAGTTTCGTGTCTCACTCAAAGCATACTTCCAGCGTATCTCTGTCCATGTTCAAAGAAAATTTAATTAAACCCCAGCTACGAATGCTTCTGCCCAAGAAACACTCTCATTGACGACACTGAAGTAGAATTTATAATGTTCATAGTTCAGTAAGGCGCTGCTAATTGTACTTTATGAATGGACAAGTCAGCGTTAGCACTTGTCTAGAATCTAGATGTAAGGAATGATGTAATTTTAAGAGCACAGAGAAGGAAATGTAAGGCTGAACAAAGACTTTAATATGTTTAAGTAAATACTTTTAGTATAAAACGAAGGGATTAAAACACACGGTGCTTTTGTGTTTATGTCAAAGTCGAAATTTCGATAAACTCTGCCCAAGCATTTCTACAACAATCGGGGGATTTTAAGCAGCACGCATTAAAATTTCTAATGAATTTTGAAGAAAAGCGTACACAACTAATAATCCCCGTATTGGTACAGTACAAAACTATCGTAGGTACCATCAATGCGCCAATCGCGAATAAATCATTGATTTATACTACCGCATTCGCAGCAATACAAAACAAAAAGAACCAACAAGGCGTCCGAATTTCCAGTCTCCACGTGCATTAGTGAAAACTCCCATTTGCACGCGATCTTCGACTGAGAATTTGCATCGAAAAGAAAAACGGAAAAAGAGCAAGAACGGACCAACCCCCTACCCCCCCCTATGGCCGTACGTACACGTTCGTTTATGCTAATATTAATGCTTTAAGACTCAGCACTCGCGATCAGCTAACGCTGTAGTGTTGTTTATTTTTCAACTATCTGATAAAAGGACTGTATTGTGCATTTTCACATGGCTGTTTATGGGATGAGACGTTCGTTTTAATGGAACTTTTTAATGCTGCATCAATACAATTAAGACACATATTAACGTTAATGTTTTGTAATGGATAAAGACGTACGTCAACGATTATTAATTATATTATAATAAAAAAGTATGCTGAGAGTAAAATATACCGCACGCACACTTTAAGATTTACGTTTCTTAAGTCTTGTATATAAGACAATTAAATAATATGTATTTGCCTAATTTCCTCAAGTCTGCCTGGGTCCAGCCGTTAGAGATACCTATAACAGGCAATTTTTTTGGTAGTAGGTACCTTATTGTTTGTTTCTACTTTCCAAACTATCTTATTTTCCATCTATCCGTACATATAGATAATTGTGGGAGGATACAAGTCGCAGGAATCAATAAAATAGAGACTCCATTAAGCTCACGTGGCGGCCAAATGTGTTGTTCCGAGTCTTGCCAAGTTTGGGTCAGCGTGTAGGTACTTGTGTTCGCAAATAGGTACCCTGGGCATTGGATACGGGGGAATTTATTCTAGTGCTCCTAATTCTTTTCCTAGAGAAAATACTATCTTTTGGTGGATCGCAAAATCTTCTCGATGAATGTTGGTTTTGTCTGTTTGGACGTTTGTTAATGACTTAAGACGCAGCATGTATGGATGAAATGTGAAAGAAAGTCGTAAACTTTTACTAGCAGATATTGAAAGCTTAGTTTAACCTTATCAAAACCGCCATAAAAACCATCGAAATAAATAATACAATTTCACTGATAGAATAACGAAGCAGAAATTAAATACCTACTCCATTTTGCGCGCGACGCTGCGCCCAGCAAGCGTAACGTTTTTATCTTTTAGACGCCTCGGGCGATACATACAATGCTCATTGAAAAAATCCATCGCGCTACCCGTCGTTCACATTCGAACACTCTTTCGTGTTTCAATATTTTTCTCTTATAAGGGCTGCTTGCAACAGAACTCAGATGGTTGGAGCGCGCGATTCGCGATGCGTCGTACCTGATCGTGCCCTTTATGCACTATAAATGGCTACATTTATAGCTTTTTAACTTCATTTACAAAAAAATTAATACAGTTTATTGTCAAAGATGTCCTTGAGTTGCAAATTAATATTTAACGTGTTAGGGAATAACTTTTACTGATTTATTTCTTTCAATGAAAGTTTTACTCTGAAGAGCAAACCTCTGTTTCCCCAATACCTACAAAGTGCCTACCGAAGTTAATTCCCTTGGCCCCTGAAGGAATGTGGACATGTATTCGACATGATCAGTTCACTGATTAATTCTCTTGACAGAAAAATAAAATATCAGGAAACCGTTTTGTGAGTCTCTACCGGGGCTCAAACTGCCGCTTAGCTCAAGCGCTAAACACCGCGAAAGAGGTGCTTAGAATCGACGTTAATATAATTTACGACATTAAAATCGCAACGATCCGCACCGCATCGGATCGCACACGTTCCAAGTTCTGTTTGAACGTGGCCACGATAGCGATCGACATTTTGAATGGATATCGCGCTCGCTGTTATTTAAGCGAAAGCTTTTAACTGTAATTAAAGAATTTCACAGTTTTGTTATGTCGGTTATATTTAAGCGTGGAAATAAAACACGTTTCTGATTTATTGCTCCCGTTTCAACGTTTATTTGTGTCGAAAACATAAGAGGCGAATCATGTCATTGCAATCACATCGCAACTAGAATAATAATTTATAGATTATCGACTGTGGGTATGAAATTGTGTATTAATTTTTACTAAACTACCCCGGGAGACTGTTTTAAACTTTTCACTGAAAGCTCGTTACGCGAATGCATTTTTGTTGTATGTAGGTATCTCTTTACTCTTTACTATTTTTAGGTTTTATTGTGTACAGTACTACCACAGTATTACAATATTTATTGTAATACTGTGGTACCTTAAAATGTAATACAATTATTATAATATTAGAGAATATTTTTGTGTAGATGTAAAATAGGTATATTATGATGAACTATGAATGTATGAAACAAGTGTTTTCAATTTTGGTGACTTAAGCACTTTGAATTATTAAAATGTATTAATAATTCCGAATGGAAAACACATTTGGTAGAGTATTGGTTATATATTTGGTTTATTCAACCGGGGCTTGTTACTTGGCTTGTGTTATTATCAACTGGCTTCTGAATCAAGAAGTTTTGACATCCTCAATAAACATCAAAATCAATTTATCCGCCCTTAACATACCGAGCCATCATAGCCGAGACAATCAGAACAACAATGATACAAGTCTCATTAAGAATACTTGAATGAATAAAAAGCGGCACGTCAAAACCGTTAAAAACATACATCCTATTAATAAACGAACATCAAGGAAACGCGCCAAGAAGAGACGGTGTAGCAATAAAACAGACCATGTTATTCCGAGACGGCACGGCACCTTTTATGGGAGGCTACGTCCATCCTCAGACGAGCTCATTAAGCCGTGCGTAATAAAACACTGACCTGATGTACACCCTGCTTTAACTGAAGGCCGTTGGTTGTACAAATATCCCGATCACGGCTTGAAACGGATGGAAATTTATGACCATTATATCTTGGTGGGGTTATCCTTTCATGTGGAAGATATCTTGGTAGGTACTGTGTAACTTTGAGAGGAGGAAATGTCTTTCTAATTTTCCCAGCATTTAGCTGGATCGGATACTGCTTACAGTCTCGTTTCGTAGTATGTAAAACGGTACAAATACCGATATATAATATGAACCTCTGAATTTACAGGATTATGTAGGAAGAGCTTAATTTGGCAAGGAGAGTTGTTAATTGACATCCTGACTGTTGACTTCCAAACTGGCCTTTAAACTATAACACAAGCAGAAATATTTTTCACCATGATAACCCAGAACCCAAATAGCAAATAACTGTCAACTCATATCTCAGGAGCAGTAGTGAATCCGATATCCAGCCGCATAATAAGGCATTTAAGCGACTTGGCAACAAACGGAGGCTGTCAATCCGCGCGGGCGATGTCTCGCAGCCATGAGTGTTTATCGGAGGGAATATTTCGAAAACGGGAAGTCGTTGACGGCTGGACGAGCTTTATACTAGACGATATGTTTAGTATGGGTAGTTGCGATACAACTTCGGCTTAAATTTAACAAAACGTTTTGTTTGTGAGCCATTTTGGTTATTTTGGTATGTCTAAAATATAAATAAATTAAATTAGATTAATTGAATAAGCGTGCAGGATCGTTTTCTCAATTGACTGAAACTTTTATATAATATGTATATTGGATTTGAGTCCCTAACTGTATTCAGCGTTGTTAAAAATTTACAGTTTACATAGCCAGCAGATTAGAGGTATTGCCATGATGAAAAAGCGATTTGAAAGATTCTGAACAATAAAGAGCACAAAACTCTGTATTCTTTCACTTCTCATACTTCTGTGACTATTATTTCATATAGATGACACAAAATCGTATCGTATCCGTGTATCCGAGTGTAAAATTTCCTATCACGTCTATAACCGTTCGACCATACGGTCGTAAGCCGTACCTACAACATAACGATGTCTGCAACCAGGGCCTGTGCTTTCCGCATCTATTTAACCAAATTGTCCGTAAATACAATGAACTATGATCTCGCATGACCAGTTTCCACTTAAAATTCTCAGTTCCAAGTTATGGATGTGTGAAGTCAGTGTTATAGTATAATAGTTTTACAGCTTTGTAAATAATACGACGGCTATCTATTGTATTTAACGTTCCTATAATAATGTTGATATGGCGCACGTAAAACATAACATTGTAACTATCTTTCTGTGCTAGGGTATTAACTTCTCCTATCCATCTATCCTTGATTGGTATCTTACGAAATGTGGGTATAAAAATTATGACTATATGAATTCAAGTATTGGGCATAAAATTTAGAAATGTGCCTTAACATCGTACTTGGTCAATTTCATTTATGTTCGAAAATGAACTTCGTATCCACATCTAAAATTATAGGTAGTTCCTACTTCCTAGTCAAAAGAGCACCAATGAACTCTGCTGCTGTCTGTGACAGAATAGAACATTTCTGAAGGTCCTTACAAAACTAAACCCTTTTGTAAATTATTTATCCGTCAATCAGTTACACTACTAAGTACTAGGCTGAAATCTGAATGCACTTTCTAATGTGTATTTCTATCGTATGTCTGGAGTGATATCTGTATGTGGTTCACCGTTCGCGTAGAGAGGATTGGCAATCCTAGATAACAACTTGAATTGCAAATGCCTGAACTTGTATAAATTGTCTCTTAAATCTATTAGTTAAAAACAGCATAATTCCTAAGAGAGTATTATTTGGTCACAGAATACATAATATGTAGTAGCTAAACGCTACAGAACGGACACTCTCCGCCTCCCGCCAAAATTAAACACTTACCTCACCCCGCACGATCAGGCTATAAATGGTCCGCATTTTTCTGCAAGGACGATACGCAACGAAGATTGACAACATTAAACAAATTGACTTAAAGTAATTTTATTATTTTGGATTTGTGATTATCGTTTTTCGTAGAAAATGGTCAGATATTGTGCTCAGTGCTGTTTACGGATGTATTTCATCAGAAAAACGCAATTTTTTTTACGCTAGTCACAAATGTGCCAACCATAAAGCGTTAACACACACATTTGCAGTCTCTACAGTGTGACTGTCAAAACGATAATTTTGTATGGAGTGTCCGGGGTGTGATTTGGTGATTAGCAACATGAAGCTGCTTGGGCGGTAGAGCAGCTAAGAATCCTATTATTTTCTAAATTATTGAACTAGTAAATATTAACACATGCGAACATTCATTAAACATAACAATTAAGACTATATTGTATAGTTTATTATAGCATGTTATGATTTCTAAAAAGTATCTGATAACAATAATATGATATGTTATATAACCTGTTTTTTTTTTATGTATCTGGTAACTTGCTAAGCATTTATCTATCAACAACAGCAAACTCAATCAATATAGATCTTCGCATCGCATCTTAAACTCCGTTTGCGAGTTTAACGGTATTGGAGGCTGTATCATGCATGCGCGCGGTTATGGCCCATTGTGATGGGAAGTGCATGCACCGTTACACTATCAGGGTTTACGCGTAATTTCATATAATTACCGATGGTAAATACTTGCCACTTAACGCCGTGGAACATGAACGTGGACTTGTATTATACGTAAGATGATAGTGGTATAAAGAAACAGGGAGAAAAATAGACTTATATTCTATGTTAAAAACATTGAATCACCAAATGTGTTGCTAAGTGCATAACTCGAGATCTGTTGAACCGATTTCGTTAATTATTTTTTTATAATATTCCTTGAAGTACGAGGATGGTTTTTATGGAGTGAAAACGTAGACATGTATAGTGTTGCCGCTCGATAGTCCACTATCGATAGTCTATCGATTAACTATCGATAGTTGGGGAAAAGCAATAGTATCGATAGCACTATCGATACTATCGATAGTGTCGATACTATCGATAGTATCGATAGTCCTATAAGCGTAAATACTATCGACACATAGCAATACCATCGATAGTATCGATACTATCGAAGCTCAATATCGAACGAACTATCGATACTATCGATAGTGTCGATACTATCGAAGCTCAATATCGAACGAACTATCGATACTATCGATAGTGTCGATACTATCGATAATATCGTCCCATCGATAGTGACCTTTTTCTCGATAGTATTGCTTTATCAATAATATTATAGTGGATGTCAGAGAACTAGATGTTAGAACTAGATGTCTCTTTATTACAACGATTAAAGTTGATTAAACCAAATACTAGTCTTAACTTTTAAACTGAGTCATAATATGCTGCTGTGGCACTGACTGACCCATTATACCAAGAAATCGTGAACAATACTATTGCACAATTTACTACTATCGATAGCTCAAAACTATCGATAGTATCAGTACTATCGATAGTATCGATTGTAGTTGCAATATTCAGTAGCAATAGTATCGATACTATCGACAGTATCGATAGTATAGCAACTATTGGCAATCAATACTATCGATTTTATCGATACTATTGCAGTTCATCAATAGTATTCCATGATTAACGCTATCGATAGTATCGATAGTATCGATAATATCGATACTATCGATAGTGCTATCGATATTCTGACTTATTTTCAAGGTCAACTATCGATAGTCAAACTATCGATAGTTCGGCAACACTAGACATGTACCACGAGCGAAGCCGGGGCGGACCGCTAGCGATCATTAAATAAATTTAGACATATGGCATAGAGTTGATAGAGATGAAATTATGATATGCTTGTATTGCGAATTGTCAACCAAACATATAACGAGACGGAGCTAATAATATTCACAAACAGTTTGCCAGTTCACGCCAAGTTTAGGGTATTTAAATAGAGCCCAACACAAACTACATATACCAACATAAAATTGAATCAAAGGTAACAGGTAAACTCCAAGAGAACCCCTATCAAAGCACGTCAACATACACCGCTGCGGTTGGCGTAGAACATGTATAATGTATAGGTACGTGTACATGTACACAGGTATACGTACATGTATACACGTAGGTACATGTATGCATGTATAGCACAATCGGGCGATGGTAAGACGGGAGACCGCAGCGGGCAGGCTTTGTGCCGGCTCGATGTTGAATTAGGCGGCTGCTATGTGCAGACGACAAGCGGAAACTATTTTGATTTATTAAGAAAACTACAAAAGACTAACGATACTAAACTACTATAAACAAACCGACAACTATCATGGAGCCAAAACATTCATACTCATTTATTTTAAGAACGGTTAAATTTTAGCAAAAAAATCATAAAATTTAGACGGCCCTAACAGAAGCCATTAACAGCATTGAATTCATAGTTCAAGATGCATACTTTCGAATCTTTTCACTTAATCTTTCATTATTTTTTAAATTTTCAAGTAGCTATGAAATTGAAATAACCATTTTGTCTATCACGTCCCTCAGTCCCTCAGTCTTCCGTTTTTAACTGTACAGAAGTATTCTAAATATCAAAAGTGTATGTCTATACTATTACTAGTCTATAAAGCATTGAATACTATTCGCGAACTATAACAAAAATACACATAACCGCTATCACGCACCACTCAGCGCTCTCTCTAACCAGCTGAGTGGCCGGGCGTCAGGTGCCCGTATTTTGGTCGCTACGCCTCTAGCCTTCTCGGTTTATATAACACACCGTTATATAAGCTCGCCTTCTAATGGCTTTACATATTGCAATAAGCCGAGGTGGCTTTCCCTTCGCCTGCACTGCAACGTCTTATGAATGCAGCATTTGGAGTGACGACGGTCAAATGCTGATGAATTTCTCGCTAATTATTTATTTAATTGTGGCTATTTTGATTTAAGTTGAATTGTTGTGATGCTGAAAGCATAGTTAAGATCTGGCTCGCTCATACAATGTTTTCCTATGATAAAATATGTCTGAATAGTGAACTGTTTTAAAATTAAAATATAGACTGTCCTCCCCATAGATGTCCCCCCGTAATTTTGCTTGATTTCTACTATGACTTATCCTGCGTCGCGCATTAAAGGTGCTCAACTTCTAGGAACGAACCCTTATTATATTTTTATTTACACTCCGTTCCCATACTACCTTCTAATATCGATCCAAATTAAAAGTTCAATTTGGATAGAATCATAATCGATGCATTATCATTCCTTATTCTATTCTTTACTTAAAAAATTAGGTAGATAACTCAAAATCAGTGCCAAAAATTATAAATAAATGTTCAGTCTCTTTTGATGGACCCAAAAGCTCAGACAGCGGCTTAGATAGAGTAGCATACATTTTTAAAACAAATAACATATTATCCTGATCGTTTTAAAAAGTAGTAATTGGGCAATACGCACAGGATATAATATCATAAAATAAACCGTGGTTGCTAATCTCAGCAACCACGGGTCGGATTTGAAATTATTTCACTGTTAGGCATTTATCGAAGAAGGCTGTATACTATATAATATCATCACGCTGAGAACAATAGGAGCAGAGCAATGCGGGTCAAACCGCGGAGTATCATCAAAGCACATTAAAGCTATAGAAACACTTGCTTTTGCACAGATAGTAAACAGTTGTTAACCCGTGATAAAACTTCACAGCGTTTATAAGTGCACTACTGCACTGGCCATCTCTTTGGAAGCTGCAAGTTACAACTCGGTCGGATAAACAGCGTGGCTTCTTTGCGGCAAACTTTACTGAATACTTCATCAGAATCTGTTGTTTGAGAGTTTAACAGTTAATTTAGAAATTACTATTAAAGTGTATTTATTGTTTTTAGTTTTACGCAAGTATGTACCGTATAATTATTGTAGATTGAAAAACTATAGTCTATAGAAACGAAGAAGAGTCGTGTATTATTATAAAAGCGGGAAAAATATTTCTAATGTAGACGGAATCACGGGGCAAAGCTAGTTAGATAATAATAGAATTAAACATCAGTCAGTTGGTATAATTCTCATACGTTTGTTAGAGTATGTCTCGAAATATAGATGTATGTTCAAATACATCGTTGTTTTCGCGTACACTGCAGCTTTGTCGAATGTAGGTATGTTTCATCGCTATTCGACGTGCTGGGAAACGCAGGTGAGAGTCGTTAGAAAGAGATGGTCGAATTTCGACCACTGGGAGCTAAATAAATCGTGTTTCAAATATTTGGTGAAGTTGTTACTTTGTTGAGATAATATTATTATTTATTTATTTTATTTTATTTTTTATTTTTGAATTTCCAACAAAGAATACATAGTTTTAAAACTCTTAATTCTAAAATTGCTTACGACAGTAAAATCATTTGTGTATCTTGACTTACAGGAAATTACAACGATCATATTACAAGTAACATAACTCAACTTTTTATTATTTTAAAATTCAGTTTAAAAAAACAGCTAGGATACTTGCACGTGGATAAGTTGCCTTTAAATACCCATTCTATATAGTAAGTGGTGCATTTGTGCCACCAAGACAATTTTTATTTCTCTTATTTAAGATTTGTAGTTTCCATGAAAACATAACCTTCGAGAGTACCTTCTAAGTATCCTTCAAATTCAGTACAACACAGATCGCAGAATAGACTGCAAAGTCTTACCTCCAATGAAAAGAAGTACATATTCGAAAAACCTATATACCACGCAAATCAAACGAATCAATCAACAAATCGATGCAAGCAAAACCCGGTTAACACGAATATCTTGTGCTCAAAGGTATCGCAGTACATAAGGCAGGGTATATACTATATAGACTATAGAGCTAGTACATTGCGTGCGCTGAGCGCGAAAGACTCGGACAGCTTAGAGTCGCTCCTAATGACGACGTTCTGTAAGGCCGCGGGCATTGGTATGTACTGAGCGGGGAATTAAATACTTGTAAGTAGAATAATTAATCATTTTTGTACTGAATAAAGCCCCTAAAAGTCTACCTATGCCGGCGGATACAGCTCTTACGCTAATTTGATTGAAATCGTAGGTACTCTACCATCTTTTGTTTCCTAATTTCAAACTGAAAATCTTACAACATTAGCCTTTTTAACACGTTTCAGTTGAAGAATAAAGAACTAATATGTCGTAAAAATAAAAAAAGGCAAAATTTATAATTGTGAGCTTTCGAAACTCGGAAGCTCCAAACATATTCGAAACAAGGATACATATTAAATCTCGAACAAGAATCTCTCTCATCCTTTATCTTATGCCTTTTTTTCTCTCTCGTTCACTGTCCTCGTTCTCATACGCCAGGATGACTCCTGGATTTTTTGATTGTTTAAATTACCACGCTCCAAGTCACTCGAATATGGACCACTACGTGATCGGGCGTCCTAGACCCCTTCCTTTATTAACTACTAGCTTTCCGCCCGCGGCTTCGCCCGCGTTTTCAAAGAAAAACCCGTTCCCGTGGGATTTCCGGGATAAAACCTATCCTATGTCCTTTCTCGAGTATCAAAATACATATCTCTATACCAAATTTCATGCAAATTGGTTCAGTAGTTAAGGCGTGATTGAGTAACAGACAGACAGACAGAGTTACTTTCGCATTTATAATATTAGTATGGATTTGACAAGTTTACACCCCTCTTAACTACATGGAAGTCTCGAACAAGAACAAGAATCGCTTTGCTTATAAACTAATGCCTTATCTAAGAACAGAAACACAGCAGGGAAATGGCCGTCATGACATCTTAGGTCTACGTTATACTGGAGCCTCTGTATTGCGTCTTATATACTATCTACTGCCGGCAACATCATCTGACCTGTCATTTGGAACTTTACAATCCAATATAGTACAATAGAGATATAATATTAAAATCACGAATAAATGTATCAACATAAAAATTGTCTTGTGAACAATTTCAAGATAATATTCATGAAATTAACTGGCATCTAGCATTCAAGAAAAGTATTTGCAAATAACTCTAGATACATATATATTTCATATAACTTATATTTGACTTTCTTCTATTTTCTATATAGTCCTGAGCATGGTCAATATATAGTACATAGTTCATATTATGTATTTCCATTTAAACAATAAAAGCTCACAAAAGTTTATATTCACCCAAAAAGGTACTTACTAATTTTTTCATAGATAAAACTACGTAATAAATTATTTATTTCATTCGACATGACAGCCACAATTCACAGTGTATAAAGTGGTATAAATAACTTAAATTGTTAAATTCAACAAATTCCACAAAACGTTAAAAAAAATAAAAAAAAATCCTTGTATAACAACATCAATACACATATCATACATTGATTATAATATTGAAATCAAAACAATCTTTCCACAAAGGCTCAAATAAGCAGCTTATTTGTCCTGTATTTATAATCTAGGTATGCTAAAAGCGCACTCACAGACATGTAAGCGCACTCATAGAACGGCACCAATGCCCTAGTTCCCGACGCCCGTGTCCGACCAACCACACGCGCCCAACCCTCTAATTCGAGATATCTGGCTCGCTCTAAAAGCCTAGAATTAACTACAATACAGCACCAAATATTTCAATTTCTGTGAATTTTTTTACCTTATAACTTCCATCAAATTAATACTGATACTTAATCATTTTTCAACTTATAATTGAAGCAAACAATAAACAGTAAGTCATAAATTCAACAAAAGATATTTAAGCGCGCATAAAACCACCACAGATATAAAAAAGGAATCGTAAATTCGAATTGCGAAACAATAAAACAATCGAAAATTGCCGCGCAAATTTAAAAAAAAAAGAAAAGAATCGTCGTTTAATAGCGGCCAATGTTAAAGGCAACTAAGTTTCACGATGCCATAAATTATGTTAAACGTAATAAAACTAAATGCATGAAACAAATCGTCGGCTACGAAGCGGGGGTGGTGCGGGGGTGGGCGGTGTGCGGGAGGGGAAGTCTACAACTTTACTACAGTACTCTCGATTTCATTCATAACTTTTTACAAGTTTATCTGCGGCGATACCTCCTACATATTTATGTGTTTGCGACTGCCGTCAAAGAATAAATTTATTAAAAGAATAATAAAGACAAAACGTTTGAAAGGGAAAATAAATGTCAATATGATTGACAT
>CAJQZN010032880.1:0-18301 GCA_907164685.1 Colias eurytheme
ACTTCAATATTTTACAATGTGTGATAGAGTTTATTATTTTCGGGAATAAGCCAATAAAAACGGAGGCGAGCAATTTTCCCGTATCCAGTTTTTGAGGTCGATAACTTTAATGAAAAACAACTTATGATTGCTTCGGCCGCCGTTCGAACAGTTTAAAATCAAAAATGTTTTCTGGGATAAACGCTGAAGGTGTATTTTGTAGGTAATTGTTTTGGCTTGTTTGCTTTGTGTTTTAATTGAATGTGTTCAGTTTTACTAACTAGGTTACATTGGTTACCTTTTCATAGTTTGGTTAGTTTTTAATTAACTTTTATAATATGTTTGTATACCCTTGTTTTAGACATTTGTGATTAAAGCACAAACTAAGCTAGGAATTAAGTTATACGATTATTAATAGTATAAATAGAGCGTGGAAGTTTAGTATAAGGAATATTCATTCTACCTACCTTTCCTTAGATGCCTGGGGCCCATTATATCATATCCCACCTAACTTACTATATTAGAAGCTTATTTACGGCATGTGTCGCTCACCAATACGTCACACGTAAGCCAGCTTGCCTGCCTCGGCATGAAAATGTGTGTTAACACAACCTCTTTACTTTGAAATACTTTTATGAAAATATTTAAGCCCACACATTTCTAGAAATTTCTCGTAATATAGGTTTCTGCGCTCGAGCGAGAGCCAACAAAGCGTAAGTAGTAATATAAAACGTAAATCGCTATTTTCGTACGCTATAGCAAATAGCGTAATCGTAGAAAATTAGCTGGTGTAAATTTTAACAAATATATTCAAAAACGTGAGTCACAAGTTACCCTCGACTTTTTCTTTGGAATGATTCCAAGGCTTAAGTACAAATAATAAACACGAGCCGTGCTGAATATTTAAATGAGGCTTAAGATCTGTTGGATACAATACACGTCAAGTATAAATTGCTTTGTTTCTACTCAAATAGTGCCTTGTATATTCAGAAGTAACAAATAGTGTACAAGAGAGCGCAAAATTAATTATCAATTTTATTAATAAATACTTCTACTTTCATAGTGATAAGTACATTATGTGACAAGTGCATACTCTGCTATAATAACAATGACCCATTGATTTAATTGCGCTCTCAACTCGAAACAAAATTTCAAAAACAAATGAAATGATGATTAACAAACTGAACAGCTAAAAGTTCGTGTATTGTGTGTAGGTGTGTGTAATAAAGCAAAGTTCACAACAACGCAGATAATATTATGCTTTATAATGAAAAATACATAGAGAGTATTGCTTTGTAAAAATGTGGAAAATCATGTAAAAATAATTATAGTAAAAATCGAAATATTAAGACAATGTGAAACTACTTCATAGTATTTCTTATGGTAAAAACATTTTTATAAGTTTTTCCCTCCGTATTTGTTGAGCCATTTACACCCTTTAAAAATGAAATACTATTCGTAATATATTTATTTGCGACGGAGCAATTGAATTCACAGCTTGAGACTTCATAAATCTCGGCATAGCTGTGGTACTTACACTCTTTCACTGGGACGGATGTCCGGGGGCTGATCTATTAGTGTGGTTGAAATACTGCCATTATTTATACGTATTTGTCTCCATTTACAAGCATTTTTGGTGAATGTTAGAAAATCAGTTAAATAAAGTTAAAAAGTTAAAGTTAATCAAAGCGCAAATCTCGAGAACAGCTGAACCGATTTCGTTAATTATTTTTTTATAATATTCCTTGAAGTAGAAGGATGGTTCTTAAAGGTTAGGGTGGAACGATAGTTGTTTGTAACCTTTGCATTTGCAGCTTTGGCTGTTTCTGCGGTTTTCCTAGAAATATATAATTCATTGTTATTTCAAATGATTGAGCTTATAACGTACCAATTTCACGGCCACAATTTATTTTTTTGGATGGATACTCAATAGCCACACGCCATGACCATAAACTGTCTGGGTCGTACAACACCATTCAGACAGAAGGTGTCCCAACTTCTCCCCATTGCAAATACGAAATTGTCCTCAAGTTTGACCATTTAGCTCCCGGATAAACTGTTTGTAGAACCTCCAAAGTACTTTATGCGTTATCCGCTTGGCCAAAACTTTTATTGATTTGGGGGTTTTCATTTCAATATTTTTTTTAAATTTCTTCATAATATCATACAATCAATTTCAAAAATTGTTTATGTACACCTGTATAAAAAAGTTTATCATATTACTATGAAGAGAAATACAAATGATTGGCTTCCCTACTAATGTAAAACAGTGTTTTTAGTCAAAATATAAAATGAAATATAATAATATATTTAATCACTAGTTGTAATCACTGTAGGGAGCGTAAGCTTGTCTCGTGATAATGGCTGAGATTTTACCCAAGATAATTTCATATTAGATGAAAATATTGTAACGGACAAACAAATAGGTAGGGGGACAGGAATAAAACGACTAAGAAGTTTAATTAATTCTAATAAGTATGGTCAGCTATTGTTATTTACATATTAGACCAAAACATAACAATTCACGGGATTCGCTTCCACAAATGTATATCGCATTACATTTCGTGATATACTTACAAAAAGATGAACTTAAAATTTGAAACTAGTAGGTAGACAGAATTAAAAAGACTAAAACTGAACTTCCAAACTTAATTTCCTTGATTCTTTCATTTCCTTTCCACCGCAATAAATGTTCGAATATTTTCAAAGTTGAACGCTAATATTTGAAAGTTTGTTGACATTACTACGCGAACATCCTCTTTGCTGTGATAACAGGAAGCCTTAACTTTTTGATCCTTTCTACAACCGCAGCTAGAAACTGTCTTTACAAACCATTGCTCAGTAGATTCGGCTCTGTTTTTACTTCAGTTGTAAAAGTTGGGGAACTGTGAATTTTTATTTAAAACTTACTATTACCAAGTCCTTGTTTGTATTTTGCTGGTATATCACTGGTGAAGTATTATTCATAAGCTTGATATTTTTATAAGTACCTATAGCTTTAATAAATCTAACCATATCGAATATAACTAAAAACACAAACATAAAAACCAAAATGAACAGAACAAATGAACATCAAGAACGCATTGTATTCCTAAGTTAATCTTATGTTCGATTAAATGGGTGTCTAAAATAGTAAACAATTTACAATAGAGTATCAGTTAATGTCGGAATATAAGATAAGTGCGAGACGGCTGTTCGTTCTACTAAACACTTTACCTCCGCTTAATTAGAACTCCTGTTATATAACGTTGAAAGTTCTACTCGCCTAGTTGTTAAATGATATCGAACTAACACTGAACATGCTTGGAAACCTAGATTTGCTGATTAGCTGCGGTGTAAACTTCACGCCGTTGTTTAAACTGGTTCATTTCATAGCTGAGTACTTTAATAATCTTTACCGATGTTTCCTATCGCATTCTAGGCACATGAAAGCCAGTATAGGCTGTATACCTTGCGTAAATTACTGTATTGATAATATGTATATTACGACTTACGAGAGTGATAGAACATATTTTAAAAGAATAAGAAGAAATGTTTGCTTTTACTTCACTCACGGTTCAGATAGAGGTCATCTAAGTCACGAAATGTATCAGTTACTTATAAAGAGACTACCCACATCTTCCTTAATACAGTCTTACCGTATATTTTAACGTTAATTATGAGCGGTCCGAATTTGTGACAGAACGCTTTTACGCCAAATTGAAAACAACTCATGGTTTATTCAGAACACGCACATATCACGGCCAATCTAAAAGGAACCATCAGATATCTATACCAATATGTCACACACGCGCCATTGAATACCGTCCCGAATTCACGACGGGTCAAGATAAAATTGCCACTATACCGGTGGCAACATTTATCTCTTATACATTTCCATTCATTATTTAAAAAATACTCCATGCATTTCTCTCAGCGCCGTTGATCCCAGAGCAAATGCTTTATAATTCACGGCACTTAAGTGTTAAATGAAATCTTTTTCATTTTATCGCGTCCGCACATAATGCCTTTGCGATTCAAACGGTAATACAGACTTAACAGTATTAAATTGCAAGCGAAGAGCCTTTCTAGCGAGTGTGAATCGGAAAAAAGGTGAAATAGAGAACAATACGAGGGCACCAGTTAACACCGGAGTGCTTGGGCATATCTCGTAATACGCTACGATACTAGGGCTTATTCGGCCAGAATAGAAAATTTATCGTTTTGCAACAATGGGGTGCTTAATCCAATTTTGCTTGGCTCTCGTGATTTAATTCCGTTGGCTCATACGATTCAAATATACAATGGTCTGAGCTTTGCTTTTGAAACGTTTTCATTACCGCTAGACCGGATATTATGCACTCGTGCTTCATTGTTGCTGAATAGTACATTTGAAAACATTATAAATATTTATGAGGCTTAAGTTACCTGCCTGAAAAAACATCGTGCATTTTAAGTTTTGAATACTTAATGGGAATGACATATTAATAAGGCTGAATTCAATTGATATTTTAATCCTGATGAATTTGTGTCTTTAAAAAAATACAGTATATCTCTAGCGCTCGCTTCATTCTTGGTTGTTATTAATATATTTATTACGGTAATGGCTATTTAATAAAATGTATTTTCTCATGTATCTTTTTACTATGGGAATTCCAATGACTTTTTTTAATAAAAACAAATTAATTAATAACAAAGCAGTTGAACATAATAAATGAAACAAAGTAAACTAAGAAGGAAAGTAAATTTGCTAATCTTTTATCGAATGAATTCATTTTAAAAAGCTCAAAGTTTCTACCGTACTCTCAAGAGGATCTCGATACAAAGAGATCAATTGCTTGATTGAATATTGATTTTAATAAACAAGTTGATCTAAGAGGATTAGTTTGTTTGTTTTATGTCTAACTTTTCAATTCGATTATATTAATCAAATCAAGCTATCAATTTCTTCTGTTAAATTATATTTGTTGCTCGAGTCTTTATCAGTTCTTTTCTCATTTATAAACATTTTACCGTTTGTAGCAATTTCAACAAATAAATCGTGAAATGAGACAAAGGTTAGCATGACAGCTGTGATGACAGTTTAATTATTTTGGTTTATTTTTTGGAAAACAAATTGAACATAATTTATTAAATTAGATGCAAACTGATGCAAACACTTACTATTGTGAATAAAATAAAATCGACTGATCATATTATTGTTGTTTCAGGAAATTTAACTAGAAAATCGCAAAAGGGAAATGTTACCCTCTGTTGAAAACAGACCTTAGGATTGTCTTGTCATGTTGGTCATCAATCAAGATGCTAGAAAAAAACTGACCAGTAATTTTACAAACTATTCTTCATTTTAAGTACTTGAATAGATAATATGATAACATTGGGGAGTTCCCCAATGTTATCATAATATTATCTATTAAAGTACTTACAATGAAGAATAAATATGTAAGTGTTTTGAAGTTTCAAAGAAAATAATGGTTTCAGTGACAACAATGATATTATTGTTTCCTTAGATTGTTTCCTTATGGTTAGATATAGTTTGCTGTAAAATTAGCAAATACATATTGATGTCGATAAAATTATAAGTTTTCAAGCATGAAAGTTTCATATACGATACAGTATGTTATCGTATATGAAGCTTTCATATTATTATTAATTGTACCTTATTAATATTTCCAACGAAGTTATTTAAATGATTTTCATCTCTGATTGGGCGAATTGAAAATTACTGAAAATTAACGTGTTATTGCGTTAGTCCCAGACTTAATTATCGGAAATTTACTTCATGTTTATTTTAGTAAGTTAAGCTTTTTATCCTCGTAATTTGTTGCAATCTACTTACTTAATTACTATTTTATATTTCCAGAAGAATATTAATTAAATTGATTTATTTATTTTACAATGATAACTTAACCCTGAGACCACGTTTTTACACAATTATCTTATAAGCTTGATAGGCTAAAACTAATACCAACACAATACATATATCTTATATCCGTTTATTTTACTGGTTGCTATATTATGCTCTTACTGTTTTATGCTATAATACTCTTCTCTTCTATACTACGTCTTCATAAACTAACTTATAACCTACATGCGTTACAATACTTAGCTAGTTTCCCGAAACGAAGCCAGTCAGCACACCGATCCACTAAATTACCTTCACAAAAAGCGTTGATTAATATGTGGGTGCTCGTCCGATAAGGCTTAGCAATTGAGCAGAGTGCACTACAGATTAAATGCATTTTGTTGAGAGCAGTTGGTATATAAAAATAGAGTGATTGGAATCACAGTGTGTTGACACATTCGTCCAACGGGATAACATGATGGACGTGTTGCAGTTGGAACGTTGGTCACAACTCACAGCTTAGTGACAACAAAACACTGCAACTGCTTTGATTAGGCTAGGTTTATAATGAATGGAGTTCGGTGTTGAAAATACGTTTATTTGAAATACAATGGCCGGTGTTAAGGTAATGGATATGTAGGTAAGTGTTTTGATGTCGCTGATTTGACAATGTTATTTTTTCTTCCAATTCGATGATTGGCGAACAATTTTTCATATCATTCTAAGAAGAAAATTGTGAATTAATTTATAAGTTAACTTAAACATGACGAGGATGTAGGTAGGAATTATAATTTCTATAGTGAGATATAATAAATATTTAAAAAATATAGGTACTTACTTCTTTTGTAAAATTCGATGTAAAATCTGAGGCAGACAAATGGCAAAATACACTAGCAGTGACGGCACGTTAGGCGAACGACAATGTGCTCAAACAATTTGAGTTCGGCTCAAGTTCCCTGCTCTTTGCCATTCGCTCTTTGTAGATTTACAATGCTTTGTTTCGTCGGTTGTAAATTTTTACTTGTCCCATTTTGCTTCGCGTCTGTAAAAGCCCTGCTTTTAAGTGAAAATACAAATGTATCCTGTTGTTGCATTTAGTGAAGTTGCATTTCTTATATGATCGTCAAATTTTATATTTTATCTGTCGCATGCTTGTCAATATTAACATTAGCAGTTGGTGTGTGCGTTTGAATACCATATTTACACCTGCCTGCGGACACAGAATATTGACAAGCATGCGATGTTATTTAAATAATGAAAATATTACTATGTATGTTCAGTAATGAAAATGCAGCAGTTAACTTGTTATTTAATATTATTTAATATGTAATATGTTTTATTGAAATTTATATAGCAGTTTTATAACACATGCCATTTCATCCCAAACAGTAAAACTTCCAACAATACAGAATGTAAGTATCCTTGAACGTGAAGTTGGTATTTTATTTGGTAAGAAAACATTTCTAGAACCATCCCACGCGAAACGTGCTAATGGGTGTCGTGAAAAATTGTTCCCCCTTCCATGAAACATGGTATGCTACAATAACTGAAAAAATCCGTCCACGACATGTGACGCCGGAATCGTGATCATTTCTCTCGGATTTTAATACTAGCTTTTTATGATATGACAGTTTTTTTGCTGCTTTGGAACAAGTTTCTGTATTATATTTGTTGTAAGTTCAAGCTTGTTTATAATGAAAGTTGATTTGGTTTTTGTAAGCTTTATTTAAAGTGAAAGTTAATTATTGTAGAATACCACGAAATTTTACAGTTAAAACTTAACTTAACTTAACATAAAACTTAACTTGACTGAACGATTGATTCCTTATAAAGACATAAAACGTTATTCGTATAAAAAAATTAAGCAACTATAACTTCTACAAGACCGATTCGTAGCTATGAGTAAAAATATTATTATCTTTACTGGCGCTGAAATTGAAGTTGTTTAAAAATGTTACGCTCGAAGATTCACGAACAAACTTGATAAGTGCAGTTGCTTTGTAGTACTCAAAATAACTCCCGACGAGTTATCATGAATAGTAAATAAACACTGGAATTTTAGAACAAAGTATAAATCAAATTAAAGTTATTTCGATATGCAGATTGCAGACATTTGATGAAGTTCAATATTTTGTGATTCCTTTGCCCTTTTATTTATTAAGTATATTACATTATTGTCGTAAAAAAAGAACTCTCTTTTCAGTTAATTCTCATTATAAACGTCCCTATTGCGGAGCATAGCAATATTTGCATTTTGGCTACTCTAGCTGGCGCGCGTTTCGGTTTCATAAAAATAATTTCCTAGATGTCCCTTGTATTTTTTATCTACACAGATAAATTCGTCTGCAGCACTATTTTATGTAAAGCTATGCGACCGTTCAAAATGTTTCCTAATAAAAGTGGCTTATGACTTCACAAAGCCATTTTAACTTTCTACAACTGCACATTATTTCGTCTCTCTATTTTCGATTATTGTAAGTGGATATATTTTAAATAGCTCATGTAATAATCCACATACAAAATCATGTTATAAGTACTATAATAAAACAAGATAAATTACTTTTTATTAAAAGAATAGGCCGATATTATTTGCATGCGAATTATTATTAGGTACTTACTACTTCAATCATTTGATAACATCGTAATGACCAAACCTTAGTTTTCCGCTACGGCCTTACGTAAAACGAGCAAGCGTTTAATATTATTATTATAATTCGACTACCGTTACAAAAAGTCCGAAGCTTGTACTATTATAGTCAGCTACCATAAATATGGCGACGCTGGAATTAATTCATGTAACTAATAAAAGCACCTTATCTCCTAAACTACTTCCATACCATGTAATTATCGCTCAATAACCATCAACTACACAGGATTACCAGCGATGAATTATAATTTTCTGAAATTGAATTCCCACTAATACCGGCTATTTGCATAATAATGAGCCCGCTTCCGATTAAAGTTTCATTACTCACTTGAGGGTTCCGTAGTTTTAACAATTCATTCTTGGCTGGCTTTTTGTATAGGTGTAATGATTGAGCAGCTGGCGGCAAATTAGTAGGCTGATTGGTTGTGTTTATGCGTAAATGGTTTTTTTATTATAATGAAAGCTTTTACATAAATATTGAAAACCAAAACGTTAGTAGAGCTATAGATATTTTTATCTGTTAAAATATTAAAAAGCAAAAAGTATTATAGTTTTAATACATTTTGCGACTCCAATTATCTTAATAAATCTAGAATATGTATAAATAAGAGAGATTCATAAAGTAAACATAAAAACACGGTATAAAAATTATTGGCACATAACTTTATGGATAGATTTAATTTAATAGTGTTTCTTCTAGCATTTCTAATTTAGGACATAAAATCATAATACATCTTTCTAATACTACAAAATCAGAATTTATTTATATCTACCTACCTTCATCTTTTTGTTTTGAATAGAAATTATTGCGTCTAATTCTAGAACCCACTCTTGCATTCCTTTGATATAAAGGAGAATGTATTTGAAACAGAACTCCCTTGATCACAGGATTATCCAGTAGATTCATAACACTCGCCAAGCTTTCAGTGTTCAATGTCCTTCTAAAGGATCCTAGAATTAACCTTAAGTTCGCAGACCTTAGCTGTCGGCTGTCAGGTCCGGGCATAACGGCGAATGAAAAGCGTCCTTAATTACCTTTTCCACGTTGCATTGAATCAAGCTATTAGACAACAAAGGAATCGATTATTCGCAGGACGTTCTTATTGTTCCCCTAATAATATAAGTTTGTTATATAAATTAAGAGCATTTCTTAGATCGGACTTAATGATGACGGGAGTTGATAACGTCGCAGCGTTTGCGCGATTGTTTCGATTGTTTTGATAGTTAATTGTATTGTTTATAAATTACCTATATTATTAGACTAGATTTCCGCCCGCGGCTTCGCCCGCGTTTTCAAAGGAAAACCCGCATAGTTCCCGTTCCCGTGGGATTTCCGGGATAAAACCTATCCTATGTGTTAATCCAAGTTACCCTCTATATGTGTGCTTTTCATTGTAATCGGTTCAGTAGTTTTTACGTGAAAGAGTAACAAACATCCACACATCCATACATCCATACATCCATACATTCTTACAAACTTTCGCCTTTATTAGTATTAAGATTTATAAGTTTAGTTTTAAAAATATTTTATTTTTATTTATTTTTTTATTTTAAACACTTTATTGTGCTGCCAACATAACAAAAGTGGGTACAATAGGACTTATTATTATTAATATTTACTTTCTTTTAAAAATAATTATTAACCCCTCAGCTGTCGCGGCGCGCCGCGTCAAAAAGGTGCTGTCTGTCGGAGAAATTCGAGCGGTCGGCGCTGATTTGCCGATTTTTTTCGATATTAAAATTTGTGATATAAACTTTAACCTGTGACACTCTTGTAAATTTTGATGCTAACTAGATAACCAAACTTTATATTAGTTACCTTACTTACTCCCTGGCATGTTTTTTTTATTTATTAGAACCATTTTTTCCCACACATTTTGAAAAAATACGACATTGTTAAGAAAAATACTCATAATAAAATAATATCAAGGTATTTTAGATTTTTATTTTTGTATTTTCACACTAGAATAGACAATCTTTTGAGTGAATATAACAAAAACATAGGTTTATTTTATAAAAATTCGAGAAAGTTGAGTATGAATATCATCGTTTACGCATGAAAATAAGTGGACGCGATCTCCACATATGTTCATACAAATACAGACATTACAGTCTGCTCCAAAATTAGAACATTTCAAAAATTTTTGCTACTTTTTTTTTATTTTTATTTTAATCAAAACTAGATAAAAACTAACAGTAATTTTTACTTTTTTAAAATATTTAGGTTTTTATTAATGTTTAAAAATCGTCTTATTCCTAAATGACTTCATTCTAATGGTGGACTTTGTTCTAACGTCTGTATGTATATAACGTCTCCACATCAATTTTAATTTTAATTTATTTTTTCTTAAAATTAGCTATTAAAAAAATATTTTTTGTGGTAACAATAGCATTATGAAGAAATGCTTTTTTTTCTTTCATGCTCTTAATTATTATAATATAGTACCTATAAAATGAAATGTTGTCCAACTACAAATCGAAAGGCACTGTATCCATACAGAAAAATGTCTAAGCTGTACAAAAGTGAAATCTACATTTAATTATACCATAACTTAATTATAAACCGTTACATTTAACTTATAAATCAAAAATTTCGGAAATTCGAGTTTTAAATATTTTTTATAAAATACAGCTTATGTTAAGGATAAAAATCAATAAACTTAAAGATTCAAAATAAATAAACAATTATTATACATCTAAATGTTTTATTTACTTAAATAAATTTTACTTAACTGACAGAAAATAAATTTATTTATTTATTTATTTATTTATTTATCATTTATTCAGGAAATTATTAATTCTTAAGACTAAACAATTTAAAAATACTTACTTACTTAAAAACTAAAATTACATTGACATATAAAAAAAAATAAAAAGCAATATTCCCTGAAAAGGTCTTGGCTCAGCACAATGCCATAGTTCTTTGAACCATGACGCTGGTATTCTGCCAAGACCCGTTCGAGGAAGTTCAGCGTACCAAACATAAATTAATATAATATGTAGATAGTATATAATATAGTAAATTCTTATGAAGCTTTGTGTATGCACTATTTATATACTCATGTGGTTGTAATGTGTGGTGTTGACGTCAACATTGGCCAATAAATAGGAATATTTGCAACTTAGCATAAATAACGCTAACTTCTGTTCATTTTTTCTTATACATCGGAGTTCGGACACAACGACCGCCTCGAGACGACGATTTATTACCACGAGGTTCCACTTGAATGTGATCAGGAAAGTGATGAACGCTATCCAATCTAGTTGTACTTCAATACATGCAGTATTTCCAAGCATATTGTAATTAAGATATAAACTAATCGGTAAAATTGTATTAAAATCGGTTCAGTAGTTTAGGGAGTCCATAGTACACAAACAGCATGAAACTTAAAAAATATTTTGATTGGAATAAAGTAAGACGTGTTATGTGTAGAATTTCATGAAGAATCCTGGTATCAGGAATTAAAAGCTGTAAATTCCCAAACACTAATCGTGTTAGTATTATTATCTGTTCATTTGACAAAATATACAGAGTTATATTTCTTGATTTCAATTACTGTTTCGTCCTATTGTTAAAGTAAGCCTTGGAGTGTCTTGTCTTCCATTGCCATAAGAATCGTTGTTTGGATCCATTTGAATTCTCTTTTATTGATACTCAAATGCTTACGAATCAGAAAAGGTTATTCTATCAAATACAAATTTTTATTTTCGAAAGAAAATTAAAATATCAAGACGGAAGTTTATTTTAGGGTTACCTAACAAATAAGTTATTATTGATTATGTAGTTTAAACAGCAATGTGATATCTTCAAATAGAAAAATTGCATTCTTCTTCTGGGTAATAGAAGCAGTTTTGACACCAAAAGGCAAAAATACAATAATTGTTATCGCTAGTCATTTACAAAATGAGAGGGTAGATTTATATTTGCAGGCGTACTGCAAATGATGCATTTAATTCGTTTTATTAAATAAGTAATGTTCCAAGGCTATTTAAAGTCATGAATGCAAATAAAAATAATCTTCAGACAGCGATCTACATCAGCTTTAACATTCGGCCTACGAATGTACTACATATAGTACATAAGAATAAAAAACCGGCCAAGTGAGAGTCGGACTCGCACACCGTGGGCTCCGAACAAACCAATTTTTAAAGTGAAACTTTTATTACATCGTCTCAAACTTTTTGGTCTGTGTAGCGCATGTCGCATGACGGTCGGCTGCCGAGTAGGTATAAGGCAGTGTTCGGAACCGTTCGAACAGTTTCACTTTTACCGTGGTTTCATAAAACCACACAACATTTTTATTATGTTGTAACTCCGAAATTTTATGTTTTTCGAAATTATTCTTCAATCTGCGCTATAAGACCTTATTTTACCCCAATTTCAAAACTCTACGTACACGGAAAGTACCCTGTAGGTGTCGATTCCCTTGCGAATGTCGAAATTTGCAGCATAACCCATTGAGCCCCGAACGGCCCGATCGGTCCACGATACAATAGATTTTCTATTGTGTCTGTGATTCCGGGGCCTGAGTTAATAAACGGCTTTATCTTTTGATTGCGTTGGTTTATAAGTTTGATTTTTTCACAGCTTCAATCGACTCAAGTAATCAATATAAATTTCAGTTTTATGTCACATCACGCGTTCCTGTGAAAATGGGTCTTGACAGACAGATGGGCAGATGGGATGGACAGACGTGATCCTATTAGGGTTCTGGACCCTTAAAAACCAAACCCTTTGGGATGCAGCCATTCATGCTGCAATTTTTAGCAAATTTTGACTTTTGCAATGGAATCAAAACCGACAGGGTACTTCCCAAGTACATAAAATCTTTAAATTTGGTAAAAAGCAATGTTTTATAAAACAGATATAAGAATAATCGCAAATAACATGATTTTTTTAATTACACTTTATATATAAAAAAAAAATAATAATTTCAACTTACAACTAATGAACGGCTACATGTATTAACTTGATATTCACATTAAAAACTCAGATTTATAATACACTAGCGGTCCGCCTCGGCTTCGCCCGTGGTACATATTTACGTTTTCTCTACATAAGAAGCATCCTCGTACTTCAAGGAATATAATAAAAAAAGAATTATCGAAATCGGTTCAGCCGTTCTCGAGTTATGCGGTTACCAACACATTTTGCGATTCATTTTTATATACATACTAGAGGTCCGCCCCGGCTTCGCCCGTGGTACATATTTCGCAATAAAAGGTAGCCTATGTCCTTTCTCGGGTATCAAAATATCTCCATACCAAATTTCATGCAAATTGGTATGGAGATATAAGATTTAAGACGCAATCAGAAGAAATAATATTCATATGCGGCATATTCTGAAAACCGCAACTACTAGCAAGGGAATCAAAACCTACGGGTCAAAAGTTAAGTGGACTTGGTTAAAAGCAAGGTTTTACAGCACAGATAAAGAAAAATTCACTAAAAACACTAGAAGTTAAAACATAATAAAAAGTAGGTTTGTTCGGAGTCCTTGAAGCGCGAATCGTATTGAGGTTCAAAACTATAAAAAAACATTCTTCCAGTTTTAAAGAAATAACCCCAAAATATGTGTAAAAACATCTTTGGACTATCTGGGTTTCAAAAATGACAACTCCCGTGTTGTCGTTCATTTTGAAATTGTGAGACGACAGAAAAACAAAATAAAAACAGAATCAAACATAATATATGCCAACGCAATCAAAAGATACAACCGTTTATGCTGCAAATTTTCGTAATTTTCGACATTTGCAAGGTTATAAAAACTTACAATAGCAACGTCTTATAGCACAGATAAAGAATTCTAAAATATGAATTAAAAGATACCTACAGCATAATTAAAAAAATAAGTTTGTACGAAGCCCTCGGTGCGCGAGTCCGACTCGCACTTGGCCGGTTTTTTATTTTTTCAGAAACATATGGTTCCCCAATAAAAAATAATATGTTGCATTTGTGGTAAGAATATGTTGTACAATTAATGTGTTAAATTTCTTTTCCAGTTTGTCCTACACAAATTACATAGTAACATAGTCACTTTGTCCTATATATAGGTCATAGTGAAAACCATTGTTCCCGATGTAGGTTTTTTTACTATTTTTCCAGCATATAATATACACTTTTAACCATAATATACTAAAATTAAAGGAATTCCATAGAGGTTACGGACTATAATTTGTATAGTTGATTATATCGTATAACCTGAGGACAATAAATACCACAAAAACGATACCCATCAATATAAACAAAACATATGTATGAAGACGAACAATTAAATTTTTCAATTTCATACAATATGCGAACATCCTGTACGCGAATTTTACGGGGAAATTATTGTCGGTTCTGAATTGAAAACGAAATATCTTTAAAATGGAACACAGTATCAAATTTTGAATTATATTATAAAAATCTTCATAAAATTTCTTGTAAAATGATGTAAAAAACAAATAAAATATTAAAAATAAAATACGATTAACCAGGGGTCAAAAACTAAGCAACGTACAGTGAAATGGTAGATACATATTTGGAGCCATTATTTGTGGTATAATTATTGGTAATTTTCATTATTTCGGCACATAAACATTAGGATATATAGTGAATAATAATAAAAAGAACAATAAATACTTACCGTTTATCAACTTTCCGCAAAATTTTAGATTTTTTAAAACTTTAAAATTTAAAAGTTACTCGACTAAAGTATGACATAATTACTGTTATATTTCGAATATTTATCGGTCAAATTATTAATTGATGGACTTTAAATATTCAGTAATTCATAAGCTATCAACTAAATAGTCGTTTATGCAGATTTGAACTATATTTGCGTTACAATGAGCTAATTTCCAACCGTCGATGATTTGGCACAGATCTGTGCCACGACAGACAACGGGTACAAAATTTTTGGCTCAGATCTGTGTTCCGACAGACGAGGGTTTAAATTAAATATTTCTAAACTTTAGTGATAATACCTAAACAAATTGTTTAATGTGCAATTTCCGTTTTTTTTATTTTCTAACTAGCTTCCGCCCGCGACTCCGTCCGCGCGGATGTTGTTCTTCGCGTGGATGGTTTATTTCTCCATTTTGAGTAACTCTGACAATAACATCTTATTAATATCTATTGGACCCAAATACGGCTAGGCCTATAATAATACCCAACGTGTCTTCACGGTTCTACAGAACAACGTCTTTGGATAAAACTGAAAAATTAAGATTTTTTTTTTCTACGTTTTTTTCCAGGATAAAAAGTATCCTATTTTACGCCCAGGATAATCAGGTATAATTATACCAAGTTTCATCGAAATCGAACCGTTAGTTTTCACGTGATGTCTTCACATACAGACAGACAGACAAAAATTTTTTTAATCACATATTTGGGTTTGGTATCGATCCAGTAACACCCCCTGCTATTTATTTTTTCAATATTTTCAATGTACAGAATTGACCCTTCTACAGATTTATTATATGTAATAGATAAGATGAAACGAATTTATAATTAGTTTCCGTGATATTAGCAATCCAGGGGCCTTAGACAAAGTAATAATTAAAAAACGATGACGAAGTTAGAAAAGGCAAAAATGTATGGGATTGACATACGCCGCGTTAGATCACGTGGTCTATCTAATGTCAATCCCATACATTTTTCCTTTTCTAACTTCGTTATGGTTTTTTAATTGTTACTTTGTCTAAGGCCCCTGTTTAATTAAATATTATTTAAAGGGAATACGTAATTAATCACGATCAAGGTAACGGGAGATTTTGTTTAATACTTTGTTCATTTAATTTTACGGAATAGCATGTGACACACTGAAGACTAGTTCAGAAGAATTTAATACCCATCAAAAATAATAGGTACCTACTATACCTAAATAAGATTAGTATAAACTAAGAATGAAAATTAATGTAATTTTAAAGAAATGACAGTTATTTGTTAAAAAATAATTTTAAAATAAATGTACCGTAATGTGTAATGTTTGAAATAATAATTAAGAATACATGCAGGTTTTTTATATGAGAAATCGATACATGTCAACTGTCAACAAACTTTTGGTTATTTCAGTGTAGCAAAGAGAAATAGATAATTTTGATATTTCGGAAGTTGGTTACCTACTCCCTTACAAATATACTAATATATATTATCCCATCCTCGTCGCCAATTATGGTATTTGAGGGTTAATTTAGATTGAAACACAAGGATGATGCAATCATTTTTATTTACGGCAACAAACTGACACACGATCGGTGACATTATTTGTATCTACCCTCACTAATATACTACAATCATGTAACAAAAAGAATAATATAATAGCAGTTTGCAAAACGCTTGCTAAACTAAGGAACCGTAAATTTAGCTCCTACAATTAAACGGGGTAATTGAATAATTTCCCCATTATAACGCGTCACGACGCACGTACGGCTCAAGTAATATCTAATGTACTAATTATATCCTTAAAACAAATTTATATTTGACGAACATTATAATTGGATTCTGAAGTCAATTTAAGTTTGTTTTACCTTGGTAAATCAATTTCAAGATGCATAAGAAATCGTTGTAAATAAGTATCTACTTACATTAATTATTATTATTGGAATTAATGATATGAATAAATAATATATTGCCAGCAATAGAATAATTTTTAAAAATTTATTATTTACTGTTATTTAAATACATCGTAATCGACAATTTTCTGATAATGAATGAATGAAATGAATGAATGAATGAATGAATGAATGAATGAATGAAAAATACTTTATTGTACACCATAAAGAATACATTTTACAAACTTAAAAACAATTTTCTGATACCTAGATGTTTTAATTTTTTTTAATAGAATACTCGATGACTAGATATGTTAGGTTTGAATTTTAATCCATATCCACTCTGTAATAAATCATTTCTGGGGAATAAGAATAAAATCGAAAAGTAATAAAAATTCAAAGCTATTCCAATATAGGACTTGGCAAGCGAACGCATTTGCATATATATTCTACTATGCTTAGTAAATACAAGTTTGTATCTTGGTATTTATAAAAATGTTTTATAAACCATTAATTGAAATATAGCACCTTTTTGGTGTGGTTTCATTGTGTTTATTTATATCTAAGTAAAATATGACACTAACAAACAACAATATTTATCACTTCATAATTAATTCATTTTTTTTATATAATTTTAATAGTATCTAGTTACTTATAAATTATATTATGATAAATAAACCAGCAATATACTACATAATACTACTGTAAATATGGACTGTATCTACAGGAACTATATCTTGCAATCTTACAATATGAATTTACCTATTGAATGAAATATAAAACTATGATATTAATTTTCCATTAAAGAGTTGCGTTAAGTACTGAAAGCTATATTGTAAAAGAATATAATATTTAACATACCTATTCACTCAAAATCCATAACCCTTCAGTTAAATAGTAATAGCTACCTCCACTTCCCTAATGTTAAGATTCCATCGGGTTTGACCATTGTTATCACAGCCTCTCGTTAAGGTAGTGAAATGGCCTTCCACTGAGTTATGCGCCTATCCTTTTGTTAGTAAACGAGCTTTGATCGATCTAACAACAATAGGCCAATTTCAATCCTAGCCTCGTTTATATCCAGAGTAAATACAATGGTTCGATGATAAACGAGTTGGGAAATCTTACAATAATTTAGACTCGTTAGGAACCTGAATGGGAAACAATTTTCAAAGAAATATTTGATTAATAATAGCACGTAAACGCGACATTATTGTACCCAGTGATATATTGAACAAGGATTATTATTTATTTACTTAATTTATAATTTCTAACTCTAAAATACAAGCTTTCTAATGGAATATTCATGACAT
>CAJQZN010032885.1:0-18644 GCA_907164685.1 Colias eurytheme
CTATGACCATTAACTTGTAACAAGAAAATATGACCTTGAATGACGTCAGTGTTGTTTTTTGTCTCTTTCTGTGGAGTGACCACGCTGGTTTGTATATTCAGGATTTTTCGAAATAGAAAAAACTAAAAATCATGGTCTATAAATAATAACGTTTGGCTACAAAGCTTGCATATGAACCAATATATAGCATTAACATAAAAGATGTTATAAATAAAGGTTGTTGTAAATAGAGGAAAGTTGTGTTTTGCATCAGATGGTGTTTACCAAATTGTTAGCTACTCAGATCTTCTTTTTAAACGCGTTGCTTCGACGGGTTAATTTCAACTTTCAAGCCAAAATCATCAAAGAAAAACTGTTTATAGCAACCTTGCAGAAATTTCAGCTAACTTTACAAAGTTTATTTTTCTAAAGGTATGTTTTTCTGAGTCGTAATTCTCAGTAATTTTACCCTTGATGGACACATATATTTCTTTTTATTTTACTTTTTGGAAAGCTGAAATACGTAAAACAAAAAAAATATGAGGTAAGTTAAAAAAGTATAAATTTCAATGTAAAAACGAACAATCTTATAACTACATGTGAGTGCAATACCGATGTCGTGTGTTGTACTAGTAACAATCTTGAAAATGATTTAAAAAAAAATTTTATCCCTTTCACACCAACTTGCCAAGTTAGGTGTGAAAGGGATAAAAAACATACAGGCGTCATTCAACGTCATATTTTCTTGTTACAAGTTAATGTTCATACTGAAATCTCCAGTGTATTAGATATAAGCTTCTTGTGAAAATGGTGTTCTAAAGGAGAATGGCAAACTCCCCTAGGACTCTGGGCCTGATCGTTACACTGATGATTTATGGGGGATTAAATAGATAAAATATACAGATTCTATAAATTTAATAATTATAGATCCAGAGAAGAAGGTGGAGAAGAGTGTGACACTGGCAAATAGTTATATCTTCTTGCCATATCTGAAAAAAAATTAAGATTGTCAAAATGTCAACTGTCAACCCTACGTCAATTAAATTTTCATGTGTCACATGTGCTCGGAGCAATTAACACATGTGTGTTGTAATTTGTAAACTTTATTCAAGTAGGTATCAAAGAGGCAAGAGTCCTAGCACGTGTTTTTAGGTTATTGCGTTAAAAATAATAATTAAAATGGTGAAAATAAAAGTAAAGAAGGAGAAAAAAAAGGATGTAAAAACACAGGAACCGGTCAAAAGTGAAAATATGGTTACTTTACCGCCTGTTCGAATGTCTGATGATCCTACCCCAAAACAAGTAAGTTTGGTTTTGGGCCAAATATATATTTAAAATGTTATTTTGGGTTGACTTTAGAAACGTGCGGCACGAATTTCGGCGCGATTTTAATTTTTATCGATCGATAATGATGCCCCGAAACATACATTAGCGGCTTTTCGTGCGGAAACGTGTAATTACAGAGAAATCTTTTTTTTAATTTTTGAGATTATGTTCAAAATTGTTTGAGTTACATTGACAAAACTACAAGAATTGTGTTTGAAATAGATAACAAATGTCTTAATGTACATATTAAAAACCATAGTTCATTCAAAAGCATGTTGCTGAGGGGACAACAATTCATATGGGTTATTGGCGAGCATATGATTGTTTGGGGCAATATGGGTATGTTCATAAAAAAGTTAATCACTCAGACCCAGACAACCCATTTGTTGCCTCTGACCCATTTGAGTCCCAGTGGCATGTTGTAAAAAGATTTTTTAAAAAAGATAACTATAACCACCCAGCAAACTTCGGTGATAATATTATAGAATATGTGGAGACGATGGGTGGAAAAAAATAAAATGGATCCATTCATTGCCATTGTAAATTCTATCAAACATGTATACAAGATTTGAAAAAATAATTATTTAAAAAAAATGTTTTTATTGTATGTAAGTATATTGCACACAAATTGTTAATCACAGAACCGAATCTGTCCACCCCAATTCCACGTGGTACTTGTCTGTCATACACTAGAGTGTATTTAAAAAGTCGGAGGCGCGGAGGAGCGTGGCGCCCGCGTGTGCTGAGGAGCAGGCAGAGTCAAGCGAGCCGGAGTGGCTGAGGCTGGTCGCCAAAGGCGACCAAAAAGCCGAAGCTACGAAGGCGAGTGAAGACTCCTGCCTGCAACGAGGTACACGGGGGCAAGCACCACGTTCTGCAGCGCCGGAGCAGTCAAGAAAGCCCATAATTTTCGTTATATTTCTAACTACATCACTACATAGTATAAAACAAAGTCACTTTCTCTATCCCTATGTCCCTTTGTATGCTTAAATCTTTCAAACTACGCAACGGATTTTGATGCGGTTTTTTTTAATAGATAGAGTGATTCAAGAGGAAGGTTTTAGTATATAATTTATTAGGTTTAAGTCAAAGCGGGCGAAGCTGCGGGCGGTAAGCTAGTATAAATATAATCTCAAAAAAAATTAAAAAAAAAATAGAAGGGGGGGTTTCCTCACCCCCCCACTTTATAGGGGGTCTCCCCTTACCTACCCCCTCCCTTTCCCTCCCCTCCCTCCCCTTAATTCGTGCCGCAAATTTCTAAAGAAATACCGTTATTTTATTTGTATCTAAAGAACAGTTTAACCGTTATTTTTTACAATAATTCTAGGTAAGATGGATAAATAGACAAAGAGTTTTAGTATTTGCTGCACGAGGTATAAATCATCGCCACCGTCATTTGATGGAGGATATTAAAAAACTGATGCCCCATCATAAAACAGAATCTAAAATGGAAAGAAGTAAGAACTTATATGTGGTTAATGAAATTAGTGAAATGAAGAATTGCAATAAATGCATTTTATTTGAAGGAAGAAAGATGAGAGACTTATACCTTTGGATGTCTAATATTCCCAATGGACCGAGTGTCAAATTTTTAGTGGAAAACAGTAAGTGTGATTAGTAACACAGTATTGTAATTAATAATATTATGTATCTTTATGTATCATATATAATATTTTGGTAAAATTTTCAGTTTACACAATGGGTGAGCTCAAAATGACAGGCAACTGCTTGAGAGGTTCCAGACCATTGTTATCTTTTGACCCTCAGTTTGCTAAAGATGCTCATTACTCCCTGTTGAAAGAGTTGCTGATCCAAATCTTTGGTGTGCCCAAACACCATCCTAAAAGCCAGCCCTTCTTTGATCATGTATACACATTCATGATACTAGATAATAGAATTTGGTTCAGAAATTACCAGATTCTTTCAGAAGATGGAGCATTAGCTGAAATTGGACCAAGATTTGTACTCAATCCTGTAAGTATAAGCATTGTTTATCAATCAATACCATCTTAGTTGAAATTATTAAAAGTATGATTATAATGAATTACAATATTCAATTTATAGGTGAAAATATTCTCTGGCTCTTTCGGTGGTTCAACCTTGTGGGAAAATCCTAAATATGTTAGTCCAGCAAAACTTAGACAAGCATTCTCCAAGAGAGCTGCAAACAAATATGAAAAGAGAATTGAAAAGAAAGCCCTCAATGAAGCCACTAAACCAGCTACTGGATACCCAGATATAGAAGATGCTTCCTTCTTTAAAGGCGATCCAGTAAAGAAAGCTCAGGATGTGGTCATAAAAGGTAATTTATCTTGAAATGCCACAAGTTTGTGACATTCTTGGTGTATAGCTAGCAAACATTATAAAATAAAGAATATAGTGCATTATAAAAATACACACTTAATTAAGATAAAAAAAAAAAAATTATGTCAAATCATAGATTTTATGTATAACAATCAAATATTATTTTAATATTGTTTTTAGATGAAATAAAAGATGAACCAATGGATGAAGAAGAAGATGATGACGAAAATGAATCACCTGATACTAGCATCATCGAAACTGTCAAGAAAACCAAAACTAAACCAGACATGGCTATCAGACGGAAGCAACTCAAAGCTAAGAGCAAAAAGATTTCTGATCAAATTAAAAAGAGAAAACAATTCAAAAAGAAGAAACCTCTGAAATCGAAATGATGGAATCAAATAAAACAAATTTATTATTGACACTCCAATTATGTTTTATTATTTAAGATCAACAATCCAAAAATTAATAAACATACACTATCAATACTTGGAAGAAAGATTTGATTCATAAGCATGATTTAATAAATGCATAATTTAAATATATGGTAACATAATATGTATAATTTTAATGTTACAATAAATATTAAAGCTAAAAATGTTAAAAATGGAGTCACCATGTTATAATTGAAATTGATGAATTGTTTCAATTATAGTAAATACCTTTTCAAATAATACCATTTTGCCTTAAAATAATATACAATTACAGCACTTGAGCATAAATCACTCTATGGACGGGTTCTTGACTAAATTCAGGATACAAACAAAATTAAGTCTTAACATTGTAACATTTCTTTATGGATGAAAATTACAATTTAAAGGAAGGATAATGTTTATTTCGTCTATTCAAGTGAAATTAAACATTTAATTGTAATTTTTAAACATTATTGGGAACAATAATAGTATATAGTATGTAATAGAATATACATTTGTAATAATGTTCATCATAAATAATTTCTATCAGAATAAATACTATTTAAATTTAGATGCGAACATTTTTTAGGCAATCGTCTTAAATATACGTAAGAAGCTGCCTTTATGAAATATTATTCAGGGGACACACAAAAAGTCATAGCCAAAATATTCGAAATTTTTTAAAATCACACTTGAAAATTTTAAAACAATTACTTAGTGTAATTTAAGTGTTCATACCCCCGAGACGGCGCCGGAGCTAAGCCCGGCATTAAATTAACATTCGATGGAAATCTTTATAATCAAGGTAAATAATTATAGCATGTTGGTATAATTGTTAAAATATAAAGATGCAAAATTTATATTTGAAGCTTTAACAGAGACAATCCACATAAGTATTATGCATAAATAAACTTTTAATAAAAAATGGAAGAGAAGTTATTCAATTAAATATAATGTACTTAATGAGTATAATTAATTACATATTATTAGTTTCCTTAAATGAATGGTTGCGATACATCATACAATACATTCACACCATGTATTTTTCGATGGCAAGACTTAAAAAAATGTGAAAAGTTCATTAAAAAGCCACGAGTGTCATTAGATTGTTCAAATATGTATTATAAAAAATAAAAGATCTTATCAAAATATTTTTTCTTACACACTAGTCATGATTGTACCGAAAGTTCATGATAGGTACAATTATTAAAAATTAAAATTACATATTGAGATTAAACCAACACACGTAATTTGTATAATTTTAAAAATACATAGTAAAAAAATAATATTAAAGCTAAAAATGATAAAATATGTAACATGCTTGTATAATATTAATTTGTAAACCGCCGTTTTTGTAAACTTATGTAAGTAGTTACCTATTTTAATACTTCGAAAATTATTTGTGTATCATCTATCAACATTAAAAGTAGTTACTAAGTAAACCTATACGTCATTTCAACAAAAAAAAAAACATAAAACAACAGTTAATAATTGCAATAAATAGGCAACTTCATTCAGATCATTATTATATCTTATTATAATAATATTATGTTGAGATTTGAGATATGCATAGCCTTTGAAAGTCATAATTATATTCCGGGTTATGTCGGTTTTTATCTGTAACAAAAATATTTTGCATTATATATCAGAATAAGACATAATCTGTTACTTTCTTATTTTGCTTGCGGCTGAAATCGCGCGGTATAAAGTAGAGCCATTTTAGGCGCGGGACATATACAAGCGGCGCGGCGTGCATCCGGCGCACCGCGGGCGCGCATCGGGCGCACTGTCGGCGTGCATCGGGTGCGCTATTGGCATTTTGTATGAAATAACTTTGGAAAGGCGGCGCATTGCGCAACCGTGGCACAACCGTGGCGTGCCGTCTCGACGCCTTTCCAAAATTCTTTCATACAAAATGTATAAGAAGGACGTGGTGCAAAACAGATTCAAGAGGTGCGCTTATGGCACGCCCGCGCCCGCGCCGCTTGTGTTTGACCCGCGCCTTAATAGGCAACATTTGACAGTTCAACAAAATTCTACAACGTAACCTAGTAACGACGACATAGAATAACATGATATTTCGTTTAGAACTGCACATTTGCTTAACTTTTTTCAATTACGATTACATATTTATAATAATAATGACCGATAAAAGTAATTTTAAGATTTTATTTTACTAATAAACCATTCTAAACATAAGAAACAATTTCTGACTTAAAGAACTGACGTCGCTACAATTTTATGTCAATAAACCTTTTTTCTTTTTAAATACAAGAGACGTTACTCTAAAAATCGAAATCTGAGATCTTGAATCGAATACATTTCTTACTTAGGAATAAAAATCATCATTTAAAATTAATAAATGTGTTTAAAGATCGATTGACAAATGTTTCAGGTCCGTATCGATTCGTCGTCGTCGTCGTGTCAGCCGTGGGACGTCCACTGCTGGACAAAGGCCTCCCTCAGGGTTTTCCACCACGACCGGTCACCGGCGGCCTGCATCCAGCGGCTCCCTGCTACTCGGACCAGGTCGTCTGTCCATCTTGTGGGTGGACGTCCCACGCTCCGTCGTCCAGTACGTGGTCTCCATTCGAGAACCTTTCTGCCCCAACGGCCATCGGTTCTGCGGGCTATGTGCCCAGCCCATTGCCACTTCAGCGTGCTAATCCGGCGAGCTATGTCGGTGACACCGGTTCTCCTACGGATCTCCTCATTTCTGATTCGATCTCGTAGGGAAACTCCGAGCATAGCCCTTTCCATAGCACGTTGAGCGACGCTGAGTTTGTGCACAAGGCCCAGGGTTAGAGACCACGTTTCTGTACCGTATGTCATCACCGGCAACACACATTGCTCGAAGACTTTGGTCTTCAGGCACTGAGGGATTTTGGACGAAAAGATGTTATGTAACTTCCCGAACGCTGCCCATCCGAGTCGGATTCGACGATTGACCTCTTTCCCGAAGTTGGACTTGCCTAATTGGACGGTTTGTCCGAGGTAGACATATTCGTCAACAACTTCGAGAATAGAGTTTCCAACAGAGACCGGAGTGGGCACAACATGGACATTTGACATGATTTTCGTCTTGTCCATGTTCATGCTAAGGCCCACTTGTTGTGAAACTCTGTAGAGGTCATCGAGCATTGTATTAAGGTCTTCCAGGGATTCTGCCATGACTACGATGTCGTCGGCAAATCGAAGATGAGAGATGTACTCGCCATTGATATTAATGCCAAGTCCTTTCCATTCTAGGAGTTTAAAGGCATCTTCCAAAGCAGCGGTAAAAAGTTTTGGTGATATCACGTCTCCTTGTCTGACACCGCGCTGCAAAGGAATCGCCCCTGTACACTGTTCTTGTACTCGGACTGACATGGTGGCGTGTTCGTACAAACTTCTCAATACTTCGATATACCGATAGTCAATGCGGCACCGCTGGAGAGACCTTAATACGGCCCAGGTCTCGATCGAATCGAAGGCTTTTTCATAGTCCACAAACGCTAAGCATAATGGCAAATTATACTCCTCGGTCTTCTGTATAATTTGCCGCAGCGTATGGATGTGGTCTATGGTGCTAAAGCCTTTACGGAAACCGGCTTGTTCGGGAGGCTGGAAGTCATCTAACCTGCGTTCGAGACGATTCGTGATAACCCTTGAAAACAGCTTATAAACATGACTCAGAAGTGATATCGGTCTGTAGTTCTTCAGTAGGGTCTTGTCTCCCTTCTTGAAGAACAGAACGACCACACTCCTGCTCCATGCTTCAGGCGTTGTGCCCTCGAGTAGAACGGAATTAAATAGCCTCTGGAGCATTCTGAGGATTGGTTTTCCACCCGCTCTCAGAAGCTCAGAGGTGATTCCATCCTCACCCGGCGCCTTGTTGTTCTTAAGCTGTTTCAGAGCTATCCTAATCTCGTACAGGCTGATGTCCGGGATATCTTCGGTGAAATGTCGGGTTAGTCGGGCTCTTGGGTCTTTCGCCGGACCAGAAACAGGCTTGGCAACTGAGGTGTAAAGCTGCCGGTAGAATCTCTCGACCTCTCTCAAAACCTCTGACTTGGCCGACACCACTACGCCACGATCTGTCTTCAGCTTCGTCAGCTGGCTCTGCCCAATAGACATATCTCTTGCAAACACTTTCGAGCCTTGGTTTCGCTTAATCGCTTCCTCAATACTTGCAGTATTAAAGGAGCGTATGTCATGTCGCAGAGATTTCGATATCTGTCTATTGAGCTGCCTATATGACTTAGCATCTTCAGATGTGCGCAGTGGCATAGAGCGCCGGTCTGCCATAAGTTTGAGAGTTTGGTCTGAGAGTTTTTGCGGATTTGTTTTACGCCGGGTCTTAAAGTGGGACCCAACCGCGCGGATAGTTTCTACCAGCCTGTTATTTAGATCGTCCACAGAAACGCTACTGTCGAGGCAAGCGAAGCGATTTTGGAGTTCGAGTTGAAAGCTCTCGGGGTTTTGGATTTGCGCATGAGAAGGACGGAGCGTAGACTTCATCAGACGTGATCTTTCACGTTTGACATTAATATTCAAAATGCCTCGTACCATTCGGTGATCGCTTCCGGTTTTCACCCTATGGATCACGGAGACATCTTTGAATATTTGCCTTTTCGTGGTCATAATGAAGTCTATCTCATTTTTTGTCTTCCCGTCGGGGCTGAGCCAGGTCCACTTCCTGTGGGTCGGTTTCTGGAAGAAGGAGTTCATCATAAAAAGACCTTCCTTCTCCAGAAAGTCAGCTAGTCTCTGGCCCCTTGGGTTGCGCTGCCCAAATCCAAATTGCCCCACTCTCAACTCATCATCGCCTCTCTTACCCAGCTTTGCGTTGAAATCTCCCATCACAACATTGAAGTGGGTTTTCGAGGTATGTATGGCTCTACTTACGTCCTCATACATAACTTCCACTTCTTCATCGGAGTGAGCCGAGGTCGGTGCGTAAACCTGTATGACCTTCAACGAATATCTTTGAGATATTCGGAGTATAAGGCACGCTACCTTGCTCGACACACTCTCGATGCTTACGATGTTGTTGACGAGAGATTTGTGAACGATAAACCCGATTCCACCTTGGGACTGTTGGTCGCCCTCCCGGTAGAAGAACAAATTACCAGACGTCAACGTTATCGTGTCCTCCCCCTGTCTTCGGACTTCAGATAACCCTATGACATCCCATCGTAATTTGCTCAGTTCCTCTTCCAGCTCAACAATCTTTTCATCCGTCCTCAAAGTGCGTGCATTATATGTTACCAGGGCCAGGGGTCGTCGGGAGTGGTAGCCGGATCTCATCCGGTGATTCTTAGCACCCCTTGCCCCGCCGTTACCATGGCCGCTACCGTAGCCAGGAATAGCGGGGCTGCCGGGTACTAGGGGCCTGGTTGAGGGTGTACTCATCATGAGGGGTATGATGCCATACTCGCCACGCTTGGCAGGCGGGTTGGCGAGCGCAGTGGATATTAATGTCTAGTTAAGTCGCGGAACGCTGCTGCCCGTCCCGGTTAGGTATCCCTTAGTCGCCTCTTACGACACCCACGGGTAGAGATGGGGAGGTGCTATTCTTAAACCGGCACCACACGGTCACCGTATCGATTAATTCATTTTAATTGATGTTTTTAAGCAGGTTACCCCTCTTCGAAGATAAAATTGATAGACGTCAAATGTTGCCTATTAAATTGGCTCGACTATAGTTTGTATTACATAAAATAACTACAGATTAAATACATGACTAGTTAGTAGTTACAACTGAAATGTCAAATTATTATATTTTACCGTTTTACCAGACCCAAGCTTCGAACTTGGAGTTGACTCAATATGTAAACAAACATATAAGCATTAGATACCAGCCACTAATGGGACATCTTACTTTATATTATTTAAGTTAACTCATAAGCATAAGCATTAGCCTTGCTTACTTATATCATGCCAAAGTTATAATAAATTAATAGCTATAAGAAGCTCGCACATAACGTCAGTCTTTAAAATATATGTATTTTGAGAGAAAGTTAAAAGACATAAAAAATTTAAACCGAATTTCATTCTCCCAACGATACCCATGCAGAAGATAACAGAGAAAAGTTGCGCATGCTAAAACTCACAAATTTAGTACTTTTCCTGCAATTCCTCAATTTCGGCGCTATTTGGTTCCTGTCTGTTTGTTTTGTGCCCTCCAAGTTCTGCCAATCTTGAATTTTTCCACTTTCCATTGTCACCGTTCATGTTACGATCCTCGCAAACGCACAAAAATAGAGAATCCACTACCATCTGGAAAAAAAAAGGAAAAATCATTGTGAACCTTCAACACTACAAAACAACAATAAATTACACAAGAAAGATAAATAAACTACCATGATATACTTAATTTATCACTTACATACACATTTCACAAAGTGAAAACAAATAACAGATAATGAAATAAAAGAAGGTTGATTGGCTGAAGGTCGAATGTCTGTTATGATAGTTATGGCTGACAAGTCCTCGCTTAGCGTAATACTTATATTGTATATGAACAATCAATAAATACAAATTTATCAAGATTGTTCTTAGTTCATACTGACAGGAAAGAATTAAGATACTGCCTGGTATTTAAAAAATACAAAAAAACTTACCTCGTACAGAGATAGAATGCAATGCGCTATGAAGAATGAATAAATACATATAACGAGTGTAGGAACTGCGAAGAAATGTAAGTCGGAGTTTCGTTTCAGCAGAAGTAAGCCTATTATGCCCGTTATGGCTGTAACTATACACTTGCCCAGAAATAGAATGAAATCACCCACACTGTTTATTGTGGCCACTTGCAAGGCATTGTTCACAATAACACTGAAAGCCTGGAATATTAATATTAAGGGTTAAGGATATGAAATATTCACATAAGTACCTACAATTATAATTAAAAACACACACTTCAATATATACTTTAGCGACTCCAGTGCATATTTAAGCATATTAATTAGATAATGGGTGATTTTAAATATAAGTAATTTATTTATATACAGTAACAAAAAATTAAGCCACCTTGAAAAAGTCGAAAATAATACCAACATATTTTTTTGCGAACACAGCGGAATAAAGAAGCTCCTTTTTAGAAGTCAATTATAAGTAGTGTCCGACCGAACTTTCGGTTTCGGTTTCGGCCGAGTTTCGGCCGCAGTTTCGGTTTCGGCCAAAATCGGCCGAAACTTTTGCCGAAACCGAAACTTATTTCGCAAGTTCAGTGAACTTAGTTCACACACGTTCACGCTCGCCTAACTTCGTTTTCCTCTGCAACGCTTTGACGGACGCTGGTTGTTGGTGGAAACAATTTTTGATTATCTATGTTGATATTGGAACTGGGTGTAAAAGTAGATAATTAATAATTATTATTTTTATATAAGAGGTACCAAAAGATTATTTAAAGATTATTTAAAAGATTATTCTTCTAAGTACAAATACCAATCCAAAGTATTAAAGTACTTATTTAAAGTAACAGTAACAATTACTGATTTGATTTAGATGGCTGATTTTACTGAGAACTTAATTTAAAAAAATAATAAAAATTAAAATTGTTATTATTAATATTTTAATAATATTATTTTTTATTTTATATTAAATAAATGATTACAACAAATTTAATATATCTACTGTGTTTTCATTTCATGCCTTAATTAAGGCAAAATAATAGGTAAAATGCACCAAAGTTCAGTATTTTTAAAAATTTCATACTTGACCACGTGAGTTTCGGTTTCGGTTTCGGTTTCGGCCGAAACTGAAGCCACGGCCGAACATTCGGTTTCGGTTTCGGCCTGGAAACCAGTTTCGGTCGGACACTAATTATAAGTTATAGCAACTGCAATCCAAAATTCAACATAAGGATAAAATAAACGTATTGGTACCTTAGCTGCAGCCTTACAGAAATGGCATCTTTCAATGGTAATTATTGTGTATGCATTATGGTTCAAATAGCGAATGAATTTTTCAAGACAATAAAAGCAACAAATACCACATTTTAATCCACACTTAGCACATTCCGAACCTTTTTCTGCTCTTGACGAAAGTCTAAAAAATGTTTTATTAATGTTAGTCAGTTTTTTTCCTAGTACACATTATTCATGAAACATATGCAACTCAAAACCTATTGAACGTATTTTCATGCGATTTTCATATTAATAATAATAATTTGAGCCACAATAAGATAAGAGACACTGGGGAGGTTAAAACAAAAAAAAATAGTTGTCGAAATCTCTGTTAATAATTTTTTGTTTTCGTATTAAAAGTCTCTTGTCCCCTAGTGGGGTAAGGGGCAGATGCATTATACATCTGTTTCACTGATCGATTTTCTTTAGGGGCAAGTAGGTGATCAGCCTTCTGTGTCCTGCCAGACCGAGACATTTTTTTTTCTTCGTCTCCACCGGGAATCCATCGCAGGACCCCTTGGTGTTACGCTCACGCGTCAACCACTGTACCAAGGAGGCGGTCTGTTTTCGTATTACTTGCTTATAAATATTTGAAAAACTTTAAAGAATAGGAAAAAAATACGATGGCGAGACCGGATTCGAACCCGCGACTTTTCGCCGTACCGTTGCGCCACCTTCACAAATTAAGCATGAAATTTTGCAACCTTTGATTGTCTGTGTAAAAATAGAACTTTCATTATATTAGGTGATTAGCGACTATTCTTATTTGAAATAGTCCCAAAACACCTAATGAAAGGTAGATTTAATCATATCATTTAGATGTAGATTTCTATATTATTTAAATTAAATTGTTATGTTATTTAGTTATTTACTTCAAAGATTTGATAAATATTACAGAGCGATAACATCAACAGACCTATCTGTTTACAGCTCTTAATTTGTTTATCCTCATTTACGTCAAGACAGAGGGACTTATTATTTATATGCTAGTTGATAAGTAATACCTGCTTGATACATCTACTATTATTAACGACAGTGGGAAAAATCCCGCAAAATACCAACAAAACAAACTGACAACAACTAGACTTACATGCAATAATTAATACTTTAATTTATACTTACTTGGCATGCAGATATGTTAGAATAAGGCGCGGCACTTTGAATAATGTAATCAAAAATGATCCTTTAGCTACTGAACCTAGATGATATTTAAGGAGTTTGCCAACAGAATAAAGCACTGGCGACGAATCACTGTGAGGACCTCTGAAAAAAAAGTTAAAATTTAAGTAATAAAATAATAAAACACAATTCATTATCTTCATTAAGTTAATCAGTAATATAATTATTATTTCTTAATGTTTCATAATGCATAAAGACTAATAACACAAAAAGTATCTCAAAATGTGCTTCAATAAAAGAAATTGGCATAGAAAAATAATACAGGTATATTACAATACAAGCTGCTCCGCGCGGTTTCACCTCCGTGGCTCCACTCCTGTTGGCCGTAGCGTGATGATATACAGCCTATAACCTTCCTCGATAAATGAGCTATCTAACACCGAAGGAATTTTTCCAATCGGACCAGTAGTTCCCGAGATTAGCGCATTCAAACAAACAAACTCTTCAGCTTTATAATATTAGTATAGGTAAAGGTATTCATATTAGTAAAATAAATTACCTGAAATACCAATGCGACACAGCCCCCGCAATGGTCATTTGTTGGCAGCCCAGTATAAATTCACTGCCCCACACCAAGCAGATCAGACACATCCACCACATGCTCCTCACCCACATGGGGTTGAACTCTATTGGATCTAGAATATAGCCTAATGAATACAATCAACATAAGCATAAATAAATAAAAAAAAAAACAAAAATATAATATGTACATTGTACATACCTAAAATAAATACATATATCTAATGTATCTCTATCTAAAATAAAACATAGTTTAATATACTTAAAATAAAAGTGATGTAAAATTATCACCTTTTAGGTGCAGTATGAAATATAAATTTATATAAATATTTATTCGATATTTCATTATGTACTTACTTATAATAGTAATATCAAATATTGAATAAAAAAGGCACATTTTTGTGCTACTAATCAAAACATTAAATAGGGCAATCTAGAACTTGTCAAATATTTAAAAAAAACAACACAAGAATACCTATAAAATGTTATTCTTTGAAATGAGGTCACAAAGGAAACATTGTTTTGCATTTAATATAATAGCCTTCTGTGTACATGGTATGACTCATCAAGACTATGACAACATTATGACAACATTTCAAGAAATAAAGTAGGGCAGCAATGATATGTATATGAACATAATTACTAAATCAATACTTTTTAATCTCATATAAATCTACTTTTATAAAGGTAACTAAAAATACTATCTAATAATAACTACTCAATACTACTAAGAACAAATTGAAATTACCAACAAAAAAAATAAGCTTACTATATCTCAATAAAATTTCTTATAACACAAAATTTGATAGTCGTATTCTCCTAATTCCCACTTTGCACTCCTGCTTTTCAATAAAAAGAAAGTTAATCAAACATATACATAATGTAAAATTTATTAAAATTATTTTTAAGAAGGTACTCACTCTTGAAACTTGCACTGCTGTTAATCTTCTGAGCCTGTATGGCTGCACTATCGACATGGTCTGGTAGTTGTGTACCATTAATAAAGAAGTTTGTTTTATAAGGTATACCAGGATAGTTTGCTGTAGCTAAACAAACCTAGAACATAATTTTTGCTATAATAAAATACAAGCTTTGCATATAAATATAATATTTAAAGGTGTTTAAATCTTACCACAACAGATGACCAAAATGTAAAGAACAGCACCAAGAAGAAAAATGTAATAATTGGCTGGAGGAAGAGAGTTGGTATGGATCCAAGGCAGTGTGCTGTTTCTTTGAACAAAGCTGCCAAAAATGACACCCGCGATCTCATCACCCACACGAGAAGGAGCAAAATGACCTAGAATTATTATTTTTACATAAATAACAAGCAAAATACAAAAAACTGAAAAAGTTGTAACGACTTACAGTAATTATAGTGGCTATAATGGAGTACCAAAGGAAGGCTTTTTCATTTTTGAAGGATTCCTGAAAACAAAATTTGTTAATGTGTTAGTTTCTAAAATTTAATTATGTAGTGTCACTGAGAAGACTGACCCAAAAGCATGTAAAAAATTTTTTTGTTAATAAAAAAATTGCCAATTGAACTTACAGCTAGAAACGCAGACGAATCAGAGAAGTCTCTCTGTTTAGTTCTAAGTTCATGATAGGTGTACCATAGCAAGGCTGTACCCGCCACACTTGCAATTGATACTACGATCATAAATATCCATGACACTAATGTTGCCAACAAATGCAAAATGGAAACCATTATTAAAGAGCAAACTGAAAAAAATATAGACATGGAAGTAAATAAGTTTATATAATAGATATAGATATTATTATTATATGTATATATTATAAGAGTTACTTACTAAATGCTATAATAACACATATTATCATTTCTTTCCAAGAGTTATAAAGATCAGACAGCATTTGCTCTATTGTGTCCCAGCTGTTAAGCAAATCATAGAAATCGGTGAAAACTTTCTGAGCAACTTCTTTTGCTGATTTTGGAAAGCATCGGTTAAGAAGTGGAAATGATTCATAAACTGGTAAGACAGGACAAGGGCCTATGAAGTTGTTAATATCACCAGTATTTGTAGTAGTATTCAAGTTTATATCATATCTACATAAACTAGATCCAGTTTGCTTGTAGAAGTTTTGTATATCAGTTAAAGTCTCCAATCTTTTATTTGGGCATTCTTTAACACATATTTTGAGAGATCGACGCAATTGCTTTACATCCATAAAAAACAAGTAGCTTTTGTCAGCGGTGCTTATGCCAGCAAGTGGGAAGTTAATTAGTTTCTTGTTATTTTGTACACCACATGTATTACCAAAAGAGTCGTATCCATTTATGAGACGTTGCGGATTTCCATATACAAAAGAGATTGCAGCAACAAATATCTAGAAATAAATAAAAATAAATTCATAAAAGTTTTGATATAATCAATAATCACAATACTACACTGAAATAGTTAACTCATTATTAAAATTTTACTTTACCATTGCTATCCAAAATATCACATAAATAACCAGCCATAAGACGTCTGTACATCCCTTTTTCGGCGTTTCATTTTGTGGTGATATTTCACTTTGCGTGCACCCCATGGCTACTCCTCGCAAGAAACCTTTTTAAAGTATTTTTGTATCAAAGTCGTAAAAGGGTAAGTTGCTTAGATATAAATTAAACGCCAACACAAAAGGCGCGGCTACTGCATTGATACCTCATACGCTCTTTGATTTGATTGGGTAGGTACCTCTATTGTTATGGACGCTCACTAATCACTATGTTCCACTATGTTATATAAATATTCTTCTAAATCTATAAAATATATTCAATTCTGAACTTTCAATGCAATAAATATAAAAACTGAAAAAATGCCAAATAAGATTCGGTTTAATATCAAAAATATCAACAATAAACATTAAACATTGGCATTTCGACAAAACAGTGGCATCACCAAACAAATAATTTAAAACCACAGAAAATAAACTTGATTAAAAAAATGTATACCACTGAATACAGATTAAAAAAACCGATTAAACCGATATAAATGACGGTCACTCACAAAGAATACGTGGTAGTTTTCCAAACTAATTCGTTAAAATTAATTAAAATGCAAGTATATTCCTGTAAACAAATTTGTTTGTAGATTCGAATTCTAAAATGAAATTGTATTCACATTTTAAATTTGAAATATGTATAAAAAAAAAAGTCAATGTTTGTACCTTCATCCATACTTATATTTATTTTTTTTAACACAATTTGAATTAACTTTGATTATTTCGAAAAAGCTACAATGAAACGAAAGCTTTAAAATTTTTTCCAACAATTAATAATATTACTAACGATAATATATAAACAAAACATTTCGGTAGTTGAAACATTCAACGCTAAGCATTATGCCGCATAATGCGCTCTAGTGCTGTAATTGGAAAACGGGGTTATTCGATCATTTATGGATACTGTCGTCATGCCTATTATTTCTCATTTTTAAAACATTATTATTATTGTTCGATTTATTATTAAAAAAATAGCACTAAGCCCATTAACCATATACATACCCATAACATTAAAAAAATTCAATCACGAGGAGGTAGTGCTATAATCTCACCAAATCAAAAAATCACGATCCACATAATATTATCGTAAATAATTTACTCCTCGCTCTGATTTCCACGTTAAACGTTTTTGTTTCTATTATACCCAATTTCATGTGTTCTTTTAACCTAGAGATGCATAAAGAGTAAATGTTAATATGTATTACGCTTATACATGAAAAACAAAATCTATATAAGCTTCGATACCAAACCTTTATAACTATTCAAAAACCGAAACTTAAGAAGGGTGTTTTATAGCAATAATTTTTAAGGCGAGCGAATCGCGTAGGTTTGCCTCCCGCCGGCCACCTCTCGTATGTTATTCGTCTCAGTTTGAACATACCGTTTATATTATATCGTAGACACAGATCGTATAAACTACGGTTTATATATACATTTAGAAATGTCACTATTTTGTCCTCTCGATAAATAGCTTGATAATTGCTCCGAGATTTTGTCACTGCCACCAGATGTCAATTTGTCAGTTGTCAAATGTCAACAGTCATGAGTCACACTGTCTGACTGTCATTCCACTGAAAATTGATAATTGATATTGGGATTGAGAAATTTTTGAAAATTAAGAAAAGTGACCACGTTTATTCAATATCAATATTGCACTATGTTTTTGAAATGCTTACTAGATAGTAAAGCACTATTCTTACAATATTATTGTAAAAGAACCTTAAACAATAATGTAGCCAGTATTACCAAAATACATAGGGAAATTTATACAAGAATGTACCCTACAAAAGTAGTTCTATCTAATGGTGCATCTATAAATATTAGGTACCATGAACCCCGTAAAATAATAAAGGTAAGTTATTAGAAAGATATTAAACGTGTGTATCATCATAAGTCATAACCTATTTTCTTTAGATAACAAGTTATATCAAAAAAGTAACATAAATAATGTTCATTTAACATTACTGTGTTTGTGTGTCTAATATTAAACATAATAATTCATAACATAGTATTTACCTGGCTGATTGTTTCATATCTATAATAATTTGGTTACAGCTACCTTTAGATCTATCTCTTTTATCGGAAGCAGAGAAAAAGATGCGACTGGATAGAAGGAAACCTAAAAAGAAGGTTAAAATCACTGAAACAATAGAAGATAACTTTAATGCCAAAAAGTACCTGAAATATTTAAAGAAGAAGTGATATGCTACATTTTTTTTTTGTAGATTTAAATAATATAGAAAGAATATTAATTATACTGGTAATGTAGACCACCTCTATTATTTCTTGTTCCTTAATCAACTGCACAAACCATTAACCAAGTGTAGTAGAATGATACATTACCCAAACATGGGACTTGTTGTTCGTGAGGATCTGTTAGGTATCTAAACTTCTGTGCTTATAATATAAAGCAGAAGAGTTCGTTTGAATGTGCTAATTTAAGGAACAACTGGACCAATTTAAAAAAAAGCTTCTCCAACGGATGTGTATGTGATAACCAAGTGTTCTAGGCGTGCCGTAGCGG